>JAHKKF010509767.1:0-13765 GCA_019740295.1 Labeo calbasu | reverse complement strand
TCTTTTTAACTTTATGTTCATGCAAGAATCCTGAAAAAAGTGTTACAGGTTCCAACAAAATATAAAACAGAATAACTGTTTTCAGCATTGATAATAAATCAGCATATTAGAATGACATCTGAAGGATCATATTACACTGAAGACTGGAATAATGGCTGATGAAAAGTTAGCTTTGCATCAAAACAATAAGTTATATTTTAAAGTATATTAAAATAGAAAACCGTTATTTTAAATTGCAGTAATATTTCACAATATTACGTTTTTTTTTTCTTTAACAAATAAATCGTGATGAGCATAAGAAACTAAACAGAAATGTGTATATGAAAATATATGCATATTTAAACATTAGATACTCTTGCAGTATGATGCATCTTATTCTGATTCCAAGTTTTTTTCTCTTAAAATAGTGCTATTTTACTGGTTTCAGTGTATTGTTGCCATTTTGAAATTAATGTTCATTTTAATTTTGTCTATATAGTTGTACTTATAATTCGTTTTAATTCAGTTGTACCTGGGATGAGTTCATTGTTTTATCTCACGCATTTTTTCAATGTACACCAATAGAGGGCAGTACTGAGTTGCATTTTTTTATCCAAGGTAATTTCCAGTACACTGTATTGTTGCAATATAATAGATGAATTCAGTAGGAGTCCATATGATGAGAAAAAAGATGTTTTCTTAAAGTTTCCTGAGCCTGGAACTCTTAAATAAACTAAAGTCAATGTGGAATTAGTCTCAATTATTCATATGTTTATTTACAAGCCCTTTTTTCACCAATGCTCTCTGATCTCAGTAACTATCAGCAGGGGGCAGACGTGTCTCAGATGGAGTTTGATGCTGTGAGTCACACTTTTGTACCCAGGAAAAAGAATAGCAATATACAGCATGGATATATCATATATATGCTATACAACACAGGCTATTCTATCTTCATATCTTTTAGTTTATTGTGAAATTTCATTAAACTTTGTTAAAAAAAAAGGTGTTTAAATGGTGAGCAGCCCTGCAGGATTTGTTAAACTAACTGCCTGCAGTCATGATAAAGATTAGTTATTTTTTGAATTCGCCTTTTGAAAATTGTTAAAAGTGCCTTTGATATGTCTTTATTAGAAATTCCTGTTGATAAAATCAAACTGACTGACAGTAGCTGCTTATGGTACTTCAATAAATAATGATTGGTTGGGATAATAATCTTAATAGTGATCTTGCGCAGAGGACGGGCTGTCAGGCTTGTAGGCACAGAGAAATACGCAGACCTGACAGAACTAGCACAACTCTAAGGAGACACAGAGAAAAAGAAATTGGGTGAGGATGAGGGGAATTTAGGAAAGAAGTGATGAAAGAGAATGTAGTTAGTGTTTTTAGATCACAAAATCTGTGATGAGCAAAAAAGTTTTATAGAGAGAGGAGAGACAGACCAATGAGACAGAGAGAGTGTACAAAGAACGCAAACAAAATATGAAAACAGGACACGTTTAAATATTCTGAAAAGATAAAACTGCATTGCAAAAAATAACACATAAGTTGTGTTGGTCAATAATCCATTTCAAATAAGTTTGTAACTTAGGCTACAATATTTAAAAATATATGCACTTTAAAATAAATTTAGCTAAGCACTGTCACAGCAGTAAAGTGCTGTTTTACTCGTAGCATTGTTTTGCTGACACTTTAAAGGTGCTGATTTTTTTTTTATATTATTTTATTTTTTATTTTTGAATGCCTTGCACAAAATGTTCCTACTACGTGACTGTTGTCACTGAAATAGTTGTCCTGAAATACACCTGTCTCTTTGACAGCTCTAGGCTTGTTTACAGAGGGGGAAAGGTGTCAGGGGAACTACCCACACTTTTTTTTTTTTTTTGATAATCAGAAATGTTTGCAACCTTTTTTTTTTTCTTAACCTCAGTGACTGACAGAGTCCTGCTCTTTAGAAAACATTCCAGGGCACATTTTTTACTTTTACAAAGTTTAACTTTCTGCTCAGCCGGTTCTTTGGACATGGCATGTACTATAGTAAAATGTGTTTGCTGTTTCCTGTGGCTTATAGAATGAAAGGAAAGTTCTTCTCTTACAGTGATATGATTCTAAAGCGCCTAATAGTCCCAAGGCAGCGGTTTGGTAATTGTTAACTGTTGTAATGTGTTTCCTCTCGCCTAGTACTCAAGATAAATGGATTATCTTTGTCTGTTCAAGTGTCTGTCATTGAGTTCAGTAGCTCTGGCCTATTTCTGCTGGACATTTTGAAGAATTTGAGTTCTCTTTTTGTGCGGCAGTCTCCTGGGCTTTGGCTTTATGATGCAGTTACTCTATCAGGCTCTTTTTTTTAAACACAAAGCATCCGGTGCAGGTTTAAACACTGTGCTTCAGCAAAAAAAAATCCTTGTGTGACTGCAGAAGAACTACACCTATTAGGCATGCTATGTTGTTCTTTGCTGAAATGTAATATCTGAATTTTGAATGTGCTCACAGGGAAACGGGTTCAGATCTGTTCTGCCTGTCCCAGTATCTTTCTACCCCGCATTTCTATTTTGATATGAAACATAGTCTCGGATTTCAAATTCTGTCCGCTATATTAAAATACTCAAACAATAGATACCATTTTGGCGCTGTTTCATGCAGAAACAGAGTTGTAGAGTTGTAGCGTCCCAGTGTCAGCGCGACAAATACGTATACTGATCATCTCTTCTGCATTAAATAGTTACAGGAAGAAATAAACATGAATGAATGTCCGAAGGTATATCAAAAAGAAACTTACCGAAAATCTGCATCCTGTCTCAAACCCACTGTGAAAAACAATTTGTTGAATCAGCTTAAAATATTTTGTTGTCTGGCTGTCTTAAAATTTTAAGTTCAGTCAACTCAAAAAAGTTAAGTCAACTTGAAATGTTAAAGGAGAAGTCCACTTCCAGAACAACAATTTACAAATAATTTACTCACCCCCTTGTCATCCAAGATGTTCATGTCTTTCTTCAGTCATAAAGAAATTATGTTTTTTGAGGAAAACATTTCAGCATTTTTCTGCATATAATGGACTGCTATGGTGCCCCGATTTTGAACTTCCAAAATGCAGTTTAAATGCGGCTTCAAACGATCCCAAACTATCCCAGCCGAGGAAGGAAGGGTCTTATCTAGCGAAACGATCGGTTATTTTCATTTAAAAAAATACAATTTATATACTTTTTAATGGACTGTTTTTGTTCCTGTTCATGATAGTTAGGGTATGTCGAAAAACTCCATCTCATGTTCTCCCTCAACTTCGAAATCGTCCTTTATCATTGTTTTACCTTTTTTGTTAAGGGTGTTTGATCTTCTTTGCATGTTCACGTTGCAAAGACTGGGTCGGAACTTCTGCAGCTTAGGATGATTTTGAAATGATTTTTGAAGTTGAGGGAGAAAATACGATTGGAGTTTTTTTGACATACCCTAACTGTCTTGAGTCAGAATACACAGAGTTCATGGGGGGAAAGGCAAGACGAGCATTTGAGATTAAAAAGTATTTAAATTGTATTTTTTATTTCGCTAGATAAGACCCTTCTTCCTCGGCTGAGATCGTTTACAACCGCATTTGGGATCATTAGAAGCCACATTTAAACTGCTTTTTGGAAGTAAAAATCTGGCACCATACCAGTCCATTAAATGGAAAAAAAATGCAGAAATGTTTTCCTCAAAAAACATAATTTCTTTACGACTGAAGAAAGAAAGACATGAACATCTTGGATGACAAGGGGGTGAGTACATTATTTGTAAATTGTTGTTCTGTAAGTGGAGTTCTCCTTTAACATTTCAAGTTGACTTAACTTTTTTGAGTTGACTGAACTTATTCAGTCCACTTCCAAAACAAAGATTCACATATAATGTACTCTACATTATATGTGAATCTTTGTTTTGGAAGTGGACTTCTCCTTTAAGTTGTACTAAGTGACAACTTAGATATTTGAGTTGATGCAACTTAAAATGTTAAGGCAGCTGGGTAACTAACCCAGCTTTTAAGTTTAATAAACCAAAGTTTGTATTCAGTCAACTCAAATATTTAAGTTTTCACTTAGTACGACTTACCATTTCAAGTTGACTAAACTTATTTGAGTTGACTGAACTTAAAATTTTAAGGCAACAGGGTGTAACACATTATTTTAAGTTAACACAACAAATTGTGTTTTTTTTTTTTGCTTTTTACAGTGCAGGGTTTCACTCGCACAAAGATGTCAGTAATGCAGCTTGTAAACAATGTCAACTCTAGAGAGGAGCATTTTGTGAAATATTTTTTTCCTTGAGAAAATTTGGCATGTACTCCCTTCTGGAAAAAACAATAGACAACATCACAAAATTTATACCAGTTTTACAGGTGATAATGGGACTTGGATTGGTTTTAATGGAAACTGCACTGGACCCTGTGGGTTTCTACTGATAACTGGTCGCTTTCTATTGGTGATTTGTTAAAACCACTAAAATCCTAATAGAGTATGTCCTAAACACATTACAGAATGCTTTTAATGGTTTTAACCATTTAACCATAACTATTTGTAGTGGAAACCATTAGAATTTCTGTGATAGTTTCTATTTGGTCAGTTACCCGAAAGCGCGGCCATAGTGGAGATACTTGGATGTAAACAACAGCATGGATTGCACGGTTAATGTAGTATTGAATGCGTTGTTCTGCTAATTTATGCTGTCTAAACAATGGAAAAAAGTGTGGAAGCTGCTAAATCATATAGAAAAGGACTTGGTAAGCAGAAAAGGGTGCAATATTTTGACATACTAAAGTTAATAGGTGGTAAAGACGAGCAGCAGTAATTAAGATATTGGCGTAAACATTCATCTACCTGACCGGAAATGATAAGAACAAACACGAATTTTGTCATGATTCTTGCCCTGGAAATCCTGGTTCAGTTCAGCCATGCAACCACAAACACCTTTTGTTCCTCAGACAGTTTTTTGCACTCTTCTTCTCGATTTGTAATAACTTTAGGCAGTCTATAGTACTCCAAATATTTTTTTCTGGTCCGACCAATTAGTATATCCCAAAACATGAGTTATACAAAAGCAAAATATACAAGTTTTGTTCGGTTCAGTCACATTGTTTACGTTCAGTGCTGCCAATATGGCCGATTGATGACGCTTTGTAAAAACCCTGTACCTGATATATCTAAAATAATCAGTATCGAATCGCATCCCAAGCTTGTGAATCAAAACCAAATCATGAAATTTGTCAAAACCCAGCCCTAGTATTTAAGGTGATTCATTCAATCTGTTTGTCTTGATACATTTGTGTGAATGAGTGGCATATACTGTACATGTGTATATACTGTACAATTATGCGCATGTGTGTTTGAAGGTATTGACGCATAAGTGTGAATCTGTTAGTGTATATGTTTTGTAGTGTGGCAGGGATAATTGGATCGTTCAGGGGAAAGGACAAGTTGATGGACGGCAGTTTAACAAGACAAAGATTGCACAAGATGGGATTTCAAAGAGCAGAGAATCTATAGCCGCAGGAGTTAAGACAGAGCTGGTCACGGGCTGCCAGCAAGCGCCTGGCACTCGGCCCATCTCCTCTATTAGCGGAAGAGTGGCTTACAGCTACAAAACTGAGAGGATGTGCTATTTCTCACTTCAACAGAAAGAGACCACAGAACGCTGAGATAAGCCACAATCAGATGCAGCATAGACGAGAGGAGACATTTCAAAGTGTCCTCCTAAGGAATTCATCCAGGTCTTTACGTTTAGGTTCATGCCTGATGGCCACCATTTAGCAGAATTAGGAATGAGGATTTGTGATGCATTATTTTTAAGCTTCTTAGGAAGTGTTAACTAATGAACTTAAATTAGGCTCAATTAGCGGAATCTATGTTATGTTGCGTTCAAAAATGTATTGTTAAATCATTTGCTGTTATGTCTATGGAAAAAATAGGAAGTTATAACAAATATTGTAGATGCTTGAAATAAAATAGCACATCACATGAGAAAATAGGTTTCATAGTTTTAAGCACCACAATTTTCCAATCCCACAACACGAATATTTTGATTTAAATAAATAAATAAATAAATAAACATCATTCCTGCAGTATGACATATGTTCATGATAGTATGTAAATATTCTAAATAAATTTTGTTGAAGTATATTGATTAGGATTGTTTTATCATAATATTACAATGAAGTGAACAGACAATGATAATCATTTAACAGTCAAAAAGAGTTAAATGTCATATGACTAACTCTTTGCTTTAACTTGAACTCTTTTAGACATCCTGCTGTATTTTTAAGATATAAAAGAGCTCAAAAGAGAATTGCATCATTGAAATGACTGTGTTTTTATTATTATTTTCTTATTTTAATTTTTTGAATTATTGTTACTCATTTATTGAAGCTTCTGGATTTTTTTGTGTGTGGTTTAATAGTAAGAACAGTAGATGGCAGCATGGCTTACCATTAGGAAGACAGTAATTTGCTCATCCATGATCTATGTTCCTCTGTCAAATGGTGAGATTCCCCAGGGCTTCATGGGAATTGTAAAGTATGATGTCATCTTAACAGCGAATGAAAAAGGATTCCTGTTCTGTCTGTTCCCCACAATTCTAAATGAAATCAATGTGAAAGATCAATAACATTGTAATGTTATTATGGAGTATGAGCATGAATTTGATCTTTGTGTTTTTCTCCTTTTTCTTGCAGAAATTTATGAAAAAATGGTTTTAGGGAGCAATAAGTAATCAAATCCAAAGGACATAATTGATTCAGTAATTCATATCCTTCCAGGAGAGTTAGACACAGAGTTTTATGGCATTGCTTGACTTTAAACTATCATAAATAAGCAGTTTCATTCCCTTTAAACTTTCAATGTGATTGATTTCACCCAGTGCCTCATTTGTCATTCTAAAGTGGAACAATTCAAGGCACAATTCAGGGAATAGTTGCTTTAGTGCAGTTTAGTATTAATTATGAAAACAAACATTGTAAAAGATTAGTCTTAATTTGAAGTACGCTTTGAGAACTTCAGCACTGATGAATTGATGACTTGATGACTGGATCATGTTATAAATAAACTAAATTATTGTAAATTACAGGACTGTGGAGGCCCATTTCCACCACTGAATTAAAAAAAAAAAAGCTTATTGTGACATTTTATCTCACAATTCTGACTTTTTTCTCAGAATTGTAAAATGTAAATTCGCAATTGCAAGTTTATCTCTCACAATTCAGAGAAATAAAGTTTAACATAAAACTCTGTGTCTGAAAAGTCAGAATTTCAAACTAAAACCTTCAATCATGAGAATAAAAACTCGCAATTCTGACTTTTTTTCTTGCAATTGCGAATTTATATCTCGTAATTTAATTTTTTTCACGCAATTCAGAATTTTTTTCTCAGAATTGTGATATAAACGAGTTTATATCTCACAATTCAAAGAAATAAAGTCAGAATAGCGAGTTTATTTATAAAGTCAGAATTGCAAAAAAAATCTGAATTGCATGATATAAACTCGCAACTGCAAGAAAAAAGTCAGAGTTGTGAGATATAAGCTTGCAATTGTGAGTTATTAAGTCAAAATTGCAAAATAAATGTATTATTTCTCGCAATTGCAAGTTTATACCTCGTAATTCAGATTTTTCACGCAGTTCTGAATTTTTTTTCTCAGAATTGTGATATAAACTCGCAATTGAGAGTTATAAAGTCCAATTTTGAGGGGAAAAAAAGACTGGTATGTTCTCAGACTTGCAAGTTTATATCTCACAATTCTGACTTTATTTCTCAGAATTGCAACTTTATTTCTCAGAATTGCAAGTCTCGTAATTCTGACTTTATGTCATGGAATTCTGAGAAAAGAAGTCAGAATTGCAATTTTACATCTCACAATTCTGACTTTATAACTCACAGATGCGAGTTTATATTACAAAATTTTGACTTCATTTCTTTGACTTCATCACTTCATTGCAAGTTATATTTCACTATTCTGAGAACAAAGTCAGAATTGCAAGTTTGTATCACAATTCTGAGATTAAAAAAATCGCAATTACCTTTTATTATCATTTTGTTTAACCACAGACAACGAAACTAAATATGAGGGCGACTGTCAATAACACGTTAGTTTCAAGCCAGACAGGGAGTTGGAGACAAACCCAAGGGCAAACATGTAATATATCTCAAAATTCCTCTTTTCAGGTCAAGAGCAACAAATCCCAGACCTGTCCTTGCAATGTCTCTATCATCTGTTGGGTGGATCCAGGTTGGAATGTCTGTTTCAGGCCAGGGTGGAAGAAAGTAAGCCGGCAGCTGTGGAGTGATGGACCATTATCCCAGATCAAAGCAGGGCTCAGCAGGAAACGCACAAGAAAACACACTAAGCCTGCTATATTAGGTAAATATGCACTTGACATTAAATACAGGCTTATGGAATATCGAAATGTCCACATAGTGACAGAAGTCTTTAAATCATGGACATTAAACTTCCCTAGTCCCTTACCCATGGTAAAATCAGTAACAAGTGGCTTGTTGCTTTTATAAAACAGTTACAACAGCAGTGTTATAAGACACCAGAGACGCCAATAAATTTGTTATTGATAATTACCACAGTAAACAATTCTAAAACTATTTAGTTGATTATATGGTTAGTTCTGGTTCTTGAAACTCATTGACAAAGTGTCATTCTGAGAGCGATCAATACATTCTACCTGTCTTCGTTTACACATTTTAGACAGTTAGTTTGTGTACATTGATATAGTCTTTAAATTATTCACTCAAACAATTCATTCAAATCATTCATTCAGTTATGCTGCCACTGTGCTGTGTTGCTCAGTTAAAGGATTAGTTCATTAGTTTACTCACCCCTATGTCATCCAAGATGTTCATGTCTTTCTTTTATCAGTCAAAAAGAAATTATCGTTTTTATGGAAAACATTCCAGAATTTTTTTCCATATAGTGGACTTCAATGGTGCCCAACAGTTTGAAGGTCCAAAATGCAGCTTCAAAGGACTGTACACAATCCCAGCTGAGGAATAAGGGTCTCATCCAGCAAAACGATCTGTCATTTTCTAAGAAAAATGCAAATTTATATACTTTTTTAACCACAAATGCTTGTCTTGCACTAGCTCGACCTTACACATTACGTAATCGTGCACATGTGAGGTGGAAGGTGGAAGTACCGACCCAAAAAGTCAAAAGCCCTTTTACTCTATCCTATATTTTTGAACCAAAGTACACAGGTAAAAAACTAACTGTACGTGATGTTTCCAAAATGATCACATGATGTGTGACAATGCGCATCGCAGAGCTAGTGCTAGATGAACATTTGTGGTTAAAAAGTATGTAAGTAGAGCCTTTTGAAGCTGCATTGAAACTGCAGTTTGGACCTTCAACCCGTTGAGCACGATTGAAATCTACTATATGGAGAAAAATCCTGGAATGGTTTCCTCAAAAACCTTCATTTCATTTCGACTGAAGAAGGAAAGACATGAACATCTTGGATGACATAGGGGTGAGTAAATTATCAGGAAATTTTTATTCTGGAAGTGAGCTAATCCTTTAATAGTGCAACAGTCTGGCACTGGATGTAAAAATACCTTTAATTTTCTCCACAGGACATATTATAAACCTTTAAAGGCAGACCTACTGTGAACTATAAGCTTTAAGGTACAAGGTTTTCTTGTTTTATTCTTATATTAACTTTAACCCCTTATGTGGTTAATGTGATAGACAGGCAGGAATTCAATGACCTCAGAGACTTGATGGATGGAAGCCTTTCCTGATGTGGCAGCCCTAAGAAACAAGAGTTCCACTTCACATAGAATTAGAGGACAGGGGCTTCAGGATTGTTAACCCCCTGTTGCCTTGAGTACCTTTACGTTAGGTACTCCTCGGAAAGGCTGGAGGACATAACCTTGACATGATACCCTCAGCAGCTCAGCATATTCACACAGTGTAACAGGCCGAGAGTTAGTGAAGCAATGACTGCAAGGCACTGGAACAGCTGAGGTTGAATAGTATAAAATGATTTGATGTTCCTCCCTCATGCCTACAGTGCCCTGTTTTCATTCTGTCACTCAAGCATGAATCTACGAGACAGGGGCTGAGAGTAGGGCAAGCTTGCGTCTGTCATTTTATCCAAGTGTCTCTTGCCCTTGTGCTCTGTTAGTTTATCTACGAGTCTCTTATGGAGTGGTAATCATTACCAGCATACTGGAGTGATTTCTTTTAAACTCACTGAGAGAGATCAATTCTGTTTGTCATTCCTCCCTGCCTACTTCCCCATCTTAGAGGATGTGTGCATATGTACAAAGCTCCTAGGAGGACATGTTGATGAAGAAAAAAATAAATAAATATGGAGGAAAACGTATATCTCAGTCATTGCAAAAGTACTGCGATCCCCTGATAAACGTTGTGTACTTTCACAAAAAAATTATCGCATTCCCCAAGAAACTTTGCGCTCTCTCACCAAAACATTTGCGCTTTCTTACAAAATGATTGAGTTCTCCTGAGAAATTTTGCGTTCTCTTGCAAAAGTATTGCGTTCCCCTGAGAAAATGTGTTCTCTTTCAATTGCATTCCTACAAGAAACTTTGAGTTTACTTGCAAAGGCGCTGAAGTGTATGTTTTTCCTTCCATCTTATTTTATTTCCTTTACAAAAGTATTGCAAGTATTACATCACAGACACTGGGTCTCATTCAGTAAGTATGGGATGCACAAATTTTTGTGTGAAATCTGGACATGAATGATTTCAGAATTCACCAATAAATTTAATACTACACTTTATTCTAAATTTACCAAAAAAAAACAAAGCAGTAGCAACTAAAACCACATGACAAAAAAATCACATACTTTGGGTAGCCTTATAATTGCAAGAAGATACAATTTTATACATAGATATTATATATTTCATATATCCCGTAAAAGAGTCAAAAAAGTTGTCGTCAGCTTGAGCTTTGAGTTTTTTCCTACGTAAAAATGCTGCGAAAAAACTAGCGAGTTATTTGACTTAAAGGATTAGTTCACTTCCAGAATAAAACTTTCCTGATAATTTACTCACACTCATGTCATCAAAGATGTTTATGTCTTTCTTTCTTCAGTCAAAAAGAAATTAAGGTTTTTAAGGAAAACATTCCAGGATTTTTCTCCATATTGTGGACTTCAGTGGTCCAAACTGCAGTTTTAATGCAACTTCAAAGGGCTCTACATGATCCCAGCCGAGAAATAAGGTACTTATCTTTAGTGAAACAATCAGTCATTAAATAAATAAATAAATAAATAAAAAATTATATTTATATACTTTTTGACCAAAATTGCTTGTCTTCCACTAGCTGTAACATTGCGTAGTCACGTTGTAAAGGTTGTGTGTGGTTAGTTCTTTGTCTGTGTACTTCGGTCCAAAAGGAGTAGAAAGAAAAACACCCATCTTGTTTTTTCCTCCAACTTCAAAATCGTCCTTTTTTTGTAAAGGTAAACGTCCTTTCTTTGCACGTTCGCTTTGTAAACAGTGGGTTAGTACTTCTGTCTATGTCACATGTTCGTGGCTACGTAATGTGTGAGGCTAAGCTAGTGCGAGACAAGCATTTGTGGTTGAAAAGTATATACATTTTATCTTTTTCGGTTAAAAAATAACCAGTTGTTTTGCTAGATAAGACCTTATTCCTTGACTGGGATCGTGTTGAGCCTTTTGAAGCTGCATTGAAACTGCAATTTTGGACCTTCAACCCATTGGGCACCATCGAAGCCCACTATGGAGAAAAATCCTGGGAGGTTTTCCTCAAAAATCTTACTCTCTTTTTGAACTGAAGAGAGAAAGACATGAATATCTTGGATGACAAGGGGGTGAGTAAATTATCAGAAAATGTTTATTCTGGAAGCAAAGTAATCCTTTAATTTTTGCTGCACCTTTTTATTTCCTTTCTCCTTCACGCTTGTGGCTCTTTGAGTTGTGATAGTTGAGATCGTGACGTGACCTCTGGTCTCCGTGGAGACATGTCCTTTGAGACCTTTGTGTGTGCATGTTGTGCAGAGGAACTCGGCTGATACTGTATTAGTCACTGAGGCAGTAGTCTTAATGTCTTCTGGGCCACTGTAAGCGTGTCACAACTAGCTTAATGGCAAAAAATATTTGTTTGTGTTAATGTATTATTCATTTCATTTCATCTTTTTGTGTTCGGTGATGCTAATTTGCTAATTCTCAACATGCTGTATTAGCCTGTAAGCTAAGTGGTCTTGTTTTGAACATGCTGTATATGAACATGCTGTGTGGGTTTTAAAGAGAGGGAGGGCAATATGAAATGATCCCTTGAGTTCTCTGTGCTATAGGGAAGGGAGGAGGAGATAATCATGCAGTGGATGGCTGCAGTGTTGTTTTTGTTGTTGTTTTTTAATTAACATGGAACTTAGAAACCATGTTGCATGGAAAGATAAATCCTTATCTTATATGTTGTCTTTGAGACTTAAAGAGTATAAGATGAGATTGACTTCAGTTTTAGGGTATAGCTACGTTAGAGTTAAATATTTCACTAAATGTCTTATTGACTCTACTGCAGATGAATATCGACACCTTTTTCTTTTACAGTTACAGTAAAGCAGCATTTCTCTAGGTTTAGACTTAGATTTTACATTATACATATTTTGTCACAGAGCCAACCGTATTCGTAGTGTACATTTCATATTGATTTCCCTTATTGGGCCAGTAATACTATAAATTACTGAGAAAAACTGTGCCATTATAGACATATGCGACACAGTCACACTGTAAAAAATTTCCTGTAGAAATTACAGTAACTTACTGGCAGCAGTTCGTCAGTAACTTACTGTACATTTACTTACAGTATTTATATTTACAGTACCATTTAACTTGCTGTAGATGTATTAACAGTATTATACTACACTTGTACAGTTTTTACTGTATTTTTACTTGTAAAATATACAGCCATTTTATGGTATTTTCTCCAGTTATATATTGCAATACAAGAAAAAATAAAAAAATAAGCAATGACAACTGTGCAACTTTTAATGTTTTTAATTGTTCAAATGTTGCAATAACATTACAAGTTTCACAGATTCATTTAAGGCTCAAACAAAACACTATTACAAACTATTATATATATTACAGCACATACCATTTTAACTATTATAGCTAGAAAAATTCTTAACATTTATCCTAAGCACAGTATACTATGATAACAGTGAACAGCAATGACAGTGAAGCTTCAAATAAAACTCAATCTTCTGTTACACACAAGAAGCATTTTTCAAGAATGTATACATAATATTTGTATATTACAGCAATTAAAAAACATGTAAAAAATCAGGAACAAATTCAATCATAAGAACAATCTTAAAAACAGTAAAATGCATTTGCCCGTAGTGGATTAATAGTTTTGCCAGCTGAAATCCACAAACTCCTTAGACACATGAGGGTTCAGGCCAGAATTTCTCCTTTGCACCATCTTCCCACTTCTTGCTGATCTGGAATTTTGCAGAACACTTGAAGTGCTTCAGGATTTATCCTCACAATGAACCTTCACAAAAAAAAAAATTCATTAGATTCATATTTCATTCTCTTTTGTAAAAACTTTTTAGAGCATTAGTTCAGCCAAAATGAAAATTTTGTCATCATTTACTATGTTGTTACAAACCCATAAAAATCTAGTTTGTTTTCGGAACACATGAAAATTGATATTCTTTCTTAATTTTTGTTTATCCAGGCAACCAAAGTCTTTTAGCTTCAAAAAGTGCATAAAGACATTGTAAAAATAATCCATATGATTCGAGTGGTTTAAGACACCTAATCAGTTC
>JAHKKF010509766.1:0-16117 GCA_019740295.1 Labeo calbasu | reverse complement strand
TCATACTATTTTATACTATACTAAATTGTCATAATATGAAGCTATATATAAAGTAATTAAAATCATATTATATTATATTATATCCTAATAAAATATTTAATATATTATATTATATAATATTTATATATTATTTTATATATTATTTTGTTATATAATGTACCGTACTGTCTTGGACCATGTAGTATACTATTTTATACTATAGTAAATTATATCATAGTATGTAGCTATATCTAAAGTTATTATATTACATTATATTATATTATATTGTATTATACAATGTGCTATTTTTTTTTTAGACCATAGTAAATTATGTTGTAGTGTGCTATGCTATATCTAAATTAATTGAATATAAATTATATTATGTTATAATGCTCCATACTTTCCTATAACAAATGAAAATTTAAAATGTAAAATTAAAATATAATTCAAAATATTTATAAATACTAATAACATATAAATAATATATAATATATAAATAATACTAAAATAAGCAATTTTCACCCTTTTTTTGCCTGGGAGACAAAAAACTTGTTTAAGAAATGGAATGAATAAATAAGACACATAATAGAAAGTGCTTATGGCTAAAGGTTTGTTCAGATTCAGCTCCTACAGTAGGTATAAGGGTTTATTCAGCTAACAATATTCATTAAAAACAGTATAAAAAATATGAAATGTAATTGAGGCAGAAATGCTTCTGACATGATTCAAGCTGTAAGATTAGACTCAATGTTGCCTATCAAATGAAACAGATAATACTTTCAAAAGAGATTAAACTAATAATTTTATGTTTTCTCTCTTGTATTTTTGTCCCAGATTCTTCTTTGTGACATGTGTGACAATGGATATCACACGGCCTGTCTGAGGCCTCCTCTAATGATCATTCCTGATGGAGAATGGTTCTGCCCTCCCTGCCAGCATGTAAGGGCTTCAGTCTCAGTGTCAATGGCTTGTGTAAGTATGTGAGCAGTGTTAATGAAGTATATGCTCTTGTCATTAACAGAAGCTTCTCTGTGAGAGGCTGGAAGAGCAGCTTCAGAATCTGGACACGGCTTTGAAGAAGAAAGAGAGGGCTGAACGAAGGTGTAGACCCGCACACACACTTCATAAACGCTCTCACCAGCTCATCTCCATTCCCATAAATCATCATGAATTATGTCTAGCCTCATGTGATTCTGAGTTTTGATTCTTGTTTTCTCTTTCAGACGTGAGCGGTTAGTGTATGTGGGCATCAGTGTGGAGAACATTATACCCACCCCAGTGAGTATGCAGCCATTATAATATATTATATTATATTAGTGTCCAATTATATTACATTTTATGTCCTGTACTCAACGTTCCTTTGCTATACTGTACCTTATTGTACTGTTATGCTATACTGTTCTATAAAGAATTGTACAATATATTTTTATTCTATAGCAAATTATGCCGGTATGCAATATGCACTATAAAGCTATGCTATGTAGATCTAAATTAAAACTAATATATTATTATATTATATTATATTATATTATATTATATTATATTATATTATATATTATGTCCCATACTGTATTTAATATTAATTTAAATAAATATAAATATTTATATATTATATTTATATTATATTATAATATACTGTATTATGCTGTATTACACTATACTATACGCTGTACTTAATACTATAGTAAATCATATTATATTATATTATATTTTATTACATTATATTATTATACCATGTGCTATGCTATTTTATACTCTAGTAAATGATGTCATAGTATGTTATGCTATATCTTAATGAATTAAAAATAAATCTATCATATTACATTATATTATATTATATTATAGTATAGTATAGTATAGTATAGTATATGTCCCATACTGTACTTTCCTGTAAAGAAATGTGCTGTGCTATACTGTACTCTACTCTATTGTATGCTGTACAGTTTTATACTATAGTAAATTATGCCATAGTATGATATAGTATTTTGTAATTAATGATTGTTATATTATATTATATTATATTATTTATAATTCAATAAAATATATTATATAACGTTATTGTGTACCACACTGTATTGTACGATATAGTACTATAGTAAATTATCATAGTATGCTATGCTATATCTAAATTAATTTTAATTAAATAAATATTAATTTAAATAAATATAAATATTTATAATGTATTATATTATGCTGTATTATACCATGTGCTATGCTATTTTGTACTGTAGTAAATTGTCATAGTATGCTATGCTATATCTAAATTAATTAAATATAAATATATTATATTATATTATTATATTAAATTACATTACATTATATTATGCTGTATTATACTGTGAAATACTATTTTATACTATAGTACATTATGTCATAGTATATTATCATATTTTATTATACCATGTGCTATACTATTTTATACTAAATTAAAGTAAATTAGTAGTACCTTTTTCTGTATCATATACTATAGTAAAATATGCCATAGTATGATATAGTATTTTTAAATTAAAGATTATTATATAATATGGTATTTTTAAATTATTATATTATATTATATTATATTGTAATTCAATAAAATATATTATATAATGTTATTATTAAATGATATATTATTCTGTTATATAATGTACCACACTGTATTGTACCATATAGTACTATAGTAAATTATCATAGTATGCTATGCTATTTCTAAATTAATTTTAATTAAATAAATATTGATTTAAATAAATATAAATATTTATATTATATTATTTTATATTATGCTGTATTATACTGTGATATACTATTTTATTCTGTAGTAAATTATGTCATAGTATGCTATGCTATATCTAAATTAATTAAACATAAATGAATTATACAATATAAGCTAATAAGATGATATTTAAAATGTCTGAATCAGCTTTATTTGTTTTTAAATGTACTCCTCTTCATCATATCAGGACGGTGATGGAGAGGACAGCTTGACGGAGAAGAAAAAAGATGCCAAGAAAACTAAAAATCTGGGGAGGCGATCGACTAGGACGAGGAAATCCATCAGTTATAGGTAATCAATATTTCTTGTGGAAATAAACTCTGACTTCCTGCCTCTGAGTGTGACTAATTCTTGATTTTCTACCAGATTTGATGATTTCGATGAAGCCATTGATGAAGCAATAGAGGAAGACCTTCAAGATTCAGAAGGAGGAGGTTGGTCATGGAAGGCATTGTTTAGTACAGCATAATATGAGTGTTGTTGCATATTGAATTCACCGGTGGCGTGTCCTGCAGGCGCTGGTGGAGGTAAACCTGCTACACCCGTCACGAGTCAGCTGAGGAGCGCGGTGAGCCGAGAGAGTCGACGGCCTGTGAAAGCTCCCGCTCCGCGCAAGAGGAAACGCCGGCGACTCAATGACCTGGACAGTGACAGTACGATGGATGAGGAAGAGAGTGAGGACGAGTTTCAGCTCAGTGACAGGTGTGTGCAGTCGAATTGGGCTACTTTAACACTGTTGCTATGGGTTGTTTTTCATGTCCGTGGATTGAAGCGACCGCAATAATGTAATAGCCCCTGGAATGCTAATTTGACCAGGGGAAACCCCCTGGAACGCAATTTTTAATGGGGGGACCCCCCTCAAAATGCGATTGGGCTACTTTTGGGCTAGTTTTGAGTAGCAATTGGGCGGGTTTTGTTGTGAAAACCTGGCAACCCTGGGTGTGTGTAACACGCACAAGAATATTTACAATACTGGGGTTCAAATTTGGGCCAGTTCTTCAAAATATAACCAATCTATATCTTAAATAAACAATATGCTTTCCAAGTACTCTTTGGGTAGTACTCTATTCGTATGATAATTAAACACATCTTTCCCCAAAACTCCTATTACTGTAATGCAAAATAAAGTTTAAATTGTTAATGCATAGTAAAGTTATTTATACATCATGGTAGTATTTGTTGTCTATTTAACTTACGTTAATCTAACTACATAGTTATCACTGTGGTCATTGTCAAACATTACAGTATTTTGTGCTGTAATGTAGTAAATTATTCTAAACTAAAATGACTATGTTAGATCTATTTATCTGTTGAAAGTATCTACTGAGAGAGGGGAAAATATGTTTAATATTTATGGAATAAAGTAATTTAAAAAAAAAATAATGGTCAGAAAAAATTATTTTATTGTATGCTATTTTATGCTATTTTATTATAATAATTATTATAAACTAAAATGACTGTGTTACATCTATTCATCTATAGAGAGTTAGGGGGAACATATGTTTAATATTTATAAAATAAAAGAATTTACCAAAAATGTGTTTGTCCTTAAAGTTAATGATCAGTAAAACTTGAACTTATTTTATGTTATTTTTTTTTATTATTATAGACTAAAATTACAGTATTACATCTATTTGTCTACTGAGAGTAGGGGGGGTATGTTTAATATTTGTAAAATAAAATCATTTTTTAAAATGTATTTGCTCTAAAAGTTAATGGAGAGTAAAATTTATTTTATTTTATTTTGTGCTATTTTATGCTATTTTATTTTATTTCATTTTATTATTATAAACTAAAATGACTGTATTACATCTGTCTGTCTATTGAGAGTTGGGGGGAAAATATGTTTAATATTTATAAAATAAAATTATTTACCAAAAATGTATTTGTCCTAAAAGTGAATGGTCAGTACAAATTATTTTATTTTATTTTATTTTATTTTTATTTATTTTATGCTTCTTTATTTTTTTTATGCTATTTTATTTTATGCTATTTTATTTTATTATTATAAACTAAAATGACTGTATTACATCTATTTGTCTATTGAGAGTTAGGGGGAAAATATGTTTAATATTTATAAAATAAAATAATTTACCAAAAATGTATTTGTCCTAAAAGTTAACAGTCAGTAAAAATTATTAATTTATTTTTTAAGTCTTCTATGGTCACCCAGGCTGCATTTATTTGTTCAAAAATACAGTAAGAAAGGAGGAAAAACTGTGATGTTGTGAAATATTATTGCAACTTAAAATAACTGTTTATGCACTAGAACTCAGTGATAACTGTCTATTTTAAAATATTCAAATATGTAATTTATTGCTGTGATCAAAGCTGAATTTTCAGCAACATTACTCCAGTCTTCAGTGTCACATGATCCTTCAGAAATCTTTCTAATATGCTGATTTGCTGCGCAAGAAACATTTCTGATTATTTTCAATATTTTTAGATTATGTTCAGGATGAGTAGGATTTGAAATATAATTTTTTTGTAACATTCTAAATGTATTCATTGTCAGTTTTGATTAATTTGATGCATCCTTTTTGAATAAAAGTATTATTTTGGTTAAATTCTGCATTGCTAGCATGGAGGAGGAGGATTTCGTGGTGTCGGGTGATGGTGCGTCTGACGGTGATGCGGGCTCTTATGACGGGAGTGAATGGGGCAGCGGTGAAAGTGATGCCGAGAATCCACCGGCCTCCAGGAGAACAGGAAGAAGCGCACACACCCTGAGAACCAGAAGGAGCAGACGCAGACCTCCCGCCCGACGAAGAGGCTCCTCAGAAGAAGAGGACATGTTGGACTCTGAGGAAGAGGAGGAGGAGGAAGAGGAAGAGGAAATGGGTCTGTTTGAGTTTTCATATCCATTCTACCTAAAAAAAACAAAAAACATTTAGACTTAAAGCCAGTGAACTGTGGTGTTTACTTTATAAGGAAGTTTTTTAGAGGTAGGCTGTCTAGGTAGGTGACAGAGCCTAATTAGTACTGCATTGAATTCTTACAATTTTTACTTCTGTGTTGATCTGGCAGAAACAGAAGGCTCAAACGAGTTCAGCGACAGCGACGTGGACGTGAATAGAAGGCGTCCGCGACGGCGTCAGAACTCTCAGGTCAACTACTATGAGACGTCAGAGTCTGAAGGGTCCCGGAAGGCGTCCCATCAGAAACACTCCTCTCTTCCTCACCGCCGACGGCTGTCCAGCTCCAACAGTGAAGGTGAGCTAATGTCTGAGCCTTAGCCAATATGGTGCAGTCGTACTTGTCATTTCCCAGTCCAGCTCCCCTCCTATAATTTCCTGTCTGTCCTCCTACTGTCATATCTAAATAAAGGCATAAAAGACCAAAAAATAAAACTTAAACACACACACACACAGACCAAATGCAATAAGTATATCATTTTTAATTAAATAAATGTGCAATATTTTGTTTTAATAAATGTTTATTCTTGTGAATTTTGTATGAGGGCATTTCATGCTCCATAACAATTTTCACCTTAAAATTATGCACCATTTATGCATAAAATAATAGAAAATATAGCATCTCACACAACCAAGTCATTAGTAGATGTGACAGATAATAGTCTAATATGAATTCAAAAAATGTATAAATCATGCACATAACTCAAACTTGCATTATTATGAAATTTCATCAGCAACAACTCACTTTTGTGCATTTTATTTAATGTGCAGGCTTCATGCGTTTATTTGAGTACATAAAGTAACAGAAATATTTAAAATAAATATTGCATATAATTTTAAAATGATACAGTTTTTTATATTTTATATAAAATATGAGTTAAAATTCAATGCATGGAAGGCAGAGCTTTTTAATTGCTAATAAAAGTATTTTCAGAAATATTACTTATTTTTACTAGGTTTTCCATGTGAATATATAGATAAAATAACACAAATATTAGAAATAAATATTACATATAATTTTAAAATGATACAGTGTTTAACTTTAAAATATATTTTTTTATATTTTATATAAAATATGAGTTAGTTAAAATTCAATGCATGGAAGGCAGAGCTTTTTAATTGCTAATAAAAGTATTTTCAGAAATATTACTTATTTTTACTAGGTTTTCCATGTGAATATATAGATAAAATAGCACAAATATTAGAAATAAATATTACCTATTATTTTAAAATGATACAGTGTTTAACTTTAAAATATATTTTTTTATATTATATATTAAAATATATAAAATCTATTTTAATTTTAAATATGAGGTGTTTAAAATTCAGTGCATGGAAGGCAGACCATTTTAATTGCTAATAAATGTATTTTCAGAAATATTACTTACTTTTACTCAGTTTTCCATCTGAATTTATACATAAAAGAACACAAATATTAGAAGTAAATATTGCATATTATTTTAAAATGACACAGTGTTTAACTTTAAAATATTGATTTTTATTTTTTAATTTTATATTAAAACATATATAATCCATTTATTTTTAAATACGAGTTACTTAAAATTCAATGCATGGAAGGTAGACCTTTTTAATTACTAAAAATTATATTTTCAGAAATGTTACTTTTACTAGGATTTCCATCTGAATATATAGATAAAATAACCAAATATTAGAAATAAATATTGCATATAATTAAAAAAAATACAGTGTTTAACTTTAAAATATTTACTTTTTTTAGATTTTATATTAAAATATTTAAAATTGATGGTTGATTTGTAGATAGCACCCTAAAAATGGGCTTTTTTGTATTTCCTTTTATTAAATTCTTAAATATATATTTTGTAAGATATTTTTGGTCTTGTTTTTTCTTTTTAAGGAGCGGCATGTCTCTTAATTTTTGTTCTTTGCTCAAACCCATAGTGCTCAGCATAATGATTTATTCATGCCCAATTCTCAGCACAATTTTTTACACGACTAGACAAGACTAAAATGAAACAATGCATCCCTAAAGACCCTCCGTTCGTCATTTTCATTTGTGATTCACACCATTTCGTCACGTCACTAAATATAAGTATTAGCTCAATGTAAATTTTCTTCTCATTCTGTATTTCCAGAGTCCATACTTTCTAAAGACTTTCAGCCAAAGGAATCGCTTCGGAGATCAGAAAAAAGACGCAAGCGCGATTCGTCAAGGGAAGACTCCAAACACACGCACAAACGAGCAAAACAGAGACATCCGAGAAGCTCCAGTGAAGATGAGGAGGAGGAAGAAGAGGAGGAAGAGGATGGAGGAGAAACAGAGGACTCTGAGGAAGACGACCGGCCCCTCCGCAAAAGGTCGAACCGCATTGAAACAGACGAAGAGGACGAGGAAGAGGAGAACACGCGAGGAAACGTCCGGTGGAAGCACACGGCGGGGTCCCGAGGTCCCGTCAGGCACAACGGCTTGGTCCCGCTGAGGGCCGCAGCTCAGGATGACGACGACGACGATGAGGACGAGGAAGAGTTCACTGGAGTCACGGACCTTGTTAACTTTGTTTTCGACAGTGAACAGTTGTCATGATCGGCTCCGAAGGTCAAATACGTTTATTTTCTCATCGCCTTCTCACGGGAATGTCCCTCATCAGCCACCGTAGTCTCCTGGGTGTAGTGGACCAAAAATGAAGCTTCCAGACGAATAGTGCCCGTTCAGATGTGTGAATGCACTCTAGTTCATCCAGACGCATGCATCATCGCCCTACCGGTTTAGAACAGGGTCTTCTTAATACTACAGTCACCATTCCTCAGAGTAAAGCACTTTGTCATTGACGGCCAGTACGAGTTCGTTTGTATAAAGCGGCTTCGCTCGTCCTCTAGAGACACTGGACGGCGCACATTTGAAGCTTACGTGTTACGTGCATTTCAGACTGGTGTTTTAGAGTTTTACATTCTCTGTATTAATGTTTTCTTCTTCGTTGTACATGAAGGAAATGTTGGGATTGACGCGTGATGCCGAAACTTGCCTAAATGCATTCATTCAGTTGGAGGAATAGTTGACTCAAAAATGAAAATTTGCAGAAATGCATAAGAACAGATGTGGAGAAATGTAGCATTGCATCACTCACTCACCAATGGATCATTTGCAGCGAATGGGTGCCGTCAGAATGAGAGTTCAAACTGATAAAAGCATCACAATAACCCACATTTTTAACTTCAAACCATCGCTTCTGGCTAAGATACGAGTGCATAATGCAAATAACACTTCCTTTAGTTAAAAAGACGTTTGGTCTGAATCAGGAGAGAAATATGCGCAGATCAAAACACATTAATAATAGATTTGTTTGTTACAAACTTGCATTTTTTGGCTTCACAAGATGGACTGGAGTGCATTATTGTGATGTTTTTATCAGCTGTTTGGATTCTGACGGCACCCATTCACTGCAAAGTGCTGCGATGCTGTATTTCTCCAGATTTAACAAAGAAACAAACTCATCTACATCTTGGATGGCCTGAAGGTGAGTAAATATTCGGAAAATGCTCATTTTGGAGTAAACTGTTTCTTTAAACTAGTTAGTAGACCAGCAAACACAAGAAGAAACACATTGAAAGTGATCTTAATATAAAGATCTGCCATTTAGCTGCAAATCATTTTAATTTAAAAGACTAATATACTCTCTTTATCCTGAAATAACATTGTATGTTATATTACGAAAGAATATTATTTACTTATTTTTCCGATTAGGACGTTTTCTGCACTTTGAAAGCCGTTGCTGACATTTTAGGACACTTTAATGAGACATTCAGTCTGTTTTAATGTGTCAACCGAATGCACTTGTCCTTCAAGCACCTTTGACGGTGCCGTTCGGTACCGTATTGTTGAAATGTTCTGTTCGACACAGCAGCTTGGATCGCTCTTTCCACAGAGTTGTTTTTTAGTATTTACTCCAGGCTGGTGGTGTTTATGCTGGAAGGTTGTTTGAATTAGAACACTATGAAATCATTCCAACACGAATCCAACCCATTACAAACCGAATCCAATATTCAAAACAAACCCCACAGGCACTAGAATAATTATGGTCTTTGCTTTCAGTTTAAAGAATGTGTTTTTGAGCTGTGTACTACTGGAATTCGTGTTTTCCTTCTCATTTTATTTCACTCTTACTTTCCAGATGTACGTCTCCATATTTCAAGGAAATTATTCACAGAACAGAAATAAACTTAATGTTGCTGTTTAATGTTTTTGCCTCCTAATTTGTCTTTTGTAAGTAGCTGTAATGGATTCAGGATACAGGAAGCATTTAAATGTCATTTATTTCATTTTTTTAGATTTAAATGCATATGAACAAATAAGAGAAAGTGTATATTTTAGACATTTTAGAAATGCAAACGTAGTGCCGTGGATGATATTGAAAGTGCAAATTAAAACTGCATGTACAATGCCAGTCAAAAGTTTTTGAACAGTAAGATTTTATTTATTTTTTAAAGAAGCCTGCATTTATTTCATATAAAGTACAGCAAAAACAGTAAAATTTTTAAATATTTTTACTATTTAAAAAAACAGTTTTCTATTTGAATATATTTTAAAATGTAATTTATTCCTGTGATTTCAAAGATTAATTTTTACTTCAGTCACATGATCCTTCAGAAATCATTCTAATATCCTGATTTGCTGCTCAAAAAACATTTATTGTTATTATGTTGAAAATTTTTTTCAGGTTTCTTAGATGAATTTGTCTGAAATGGAAATCTTTGGTAACATTCAATTAAAAACATCCTTGCTAAATAAAAGTATTAATTTCTATATGTTATGGTATAGTGTATAATGTTACAAAAGCTTTTTATTTCAGATAAATGCTGATCTTTGGATCTTTCTATTCATCAAATTACCCTGAAACTGTTTTAAATATTGATAATAATAATACAATTATAAAAACTGTTCTGTGAACAGCAGATCAGCATATTAAAATAATTTCTGAAGGATCATGTGACACTGAAGACTGGAGTAATGATGCTGAAAATTCACAATATCACTGCTTTTGATGTATTTTATATCAAATAAATGCAGACTTGGTGGTAATGTTTTGAACATTAAAAATCTTACTATTTAAAACAGTTGAAGGACTACCCATATGCAAACAATAAAGGAATCTATTTACATATTAATAAAACATTTTGTAATGCACAGTGGTTGTTTAAAACGAGAATTAGTAAAATTAGGTTTGCTGTGCAAAAGAAAATTGCGCTGCATCTCCTCCAATCCTGAATAGGCGCTATGCTTTTGTTTATGATATGAAACGTACGCGCTCTTTTCTGACGTCATAAAGTGGCGCCTGTGGCGCTGATAGAAATAAATGACGGGAGGTAGAGTGGATTGATTAAAGGTGGATCTTACAGTGGGTGGTGCTTAGCGGCCTTATATCATATGTAATTAGTCAGTTAAAATGATTAGTAGCTTTTAAACACTATTAACGTCTCTCAGTACCTTTTTTCAAGTGCTAATTTTTATCCACATCGCAGCTTAAGCAACAACGCGCAGCGATATCACGTGGTACGTGTTACTTTTCTCCGCGTTGTTGAGCGGTGGGCCAATCACAATAGTTTTTGGTTTTTTAGTAATATATTTTATTTAATCTTTTTACATATTGCTCTGCTGAATATTATTTTGTTTAATATATAATACTCGTACATTTATTTACATTTATTACTCCACAGGTTTCTCCAGTAAATCGAAAAGATTTGAATGCGTTTCAATGGAGAACCCGCCTTTCTGGGCCACTCGGCGCCCCCTGCAGTAATACCCTGGTTTTTACCCCACAGGAAACAGTTATTAGAACCGGTAGTCGCCCAATGAGTGAGTACTACAAACGTGACGCATGACAGCGAATCTTTGAACTATAAAAACCATTTGAAAGTTTGTCGCTACGTAAACCGGACGCGTTTTTCTTGTACATGAATGCAGTTAAAGGAGAACGTTCTGTGACGCTTGAATGAGAGTTACTGGTGTTGTTGTTGTGGCTGCAGTGCTTTATTCGCGTATTGTCTCAATAGAGCATCAGTGTTAGCGCCTTCAGCAGCTTCACAGTGATTTAATTCATCAGAATGGTTGTGTTGAAGAGTTTACATCCACCCAGCGAGGGTGTGAGGCTCCAACAGGCCGACACCACTGCAGTTCTGGACGGGAAGAGACTGGGAGCAGGAACTCTGTTTGTGGCTGAAGCGTGAGTGTCTGCGTTCATGTTTAACCACAGCATCAGTGTTGTGTTCATGTGCCATGTGTGTCTTACACCAGAAGACACTTGTGGACACATTTAGTCGTTTATTAATGCATGAACTGAGAGAATAAACATATATTATGACTAGCAAGGGCAGTAGACCTTACGAAAAGTAGCCTACAGTGGTAGCGTGAAATGGTAATATGGTGTCATTCAATATAATGATACATAAATACATTTCTAAATTTATGTAAATATTTCTTATATGCATTATATCATTTACATAGTTATTTACATTGTTCATTTTTGTTTATTTTATAAATGTGTAAAAACTATTTATGTATATATTATTTCTATATCATGCCTAATATTTATTTATTTAATTATTTTGTATTTTTTAAATTTTTATATATATTTATGTATATATTTCATCATTTCCTGTATGTATTGTATCATTTGTATATTTATATTCTTTATTTATTATGTTAATTATTTTTTATGTATTATATCAATTAAATGTCATAAATATTTGTTTATATATTTAATTATTTAGTAGTTGTTTATATTATTTCATAAATATAAATAAATGAACGTATAATGTATTAATTTTATAGAATTATTTAATATATTTATTATTTTTATATGATTTATAAAATTCATAATATGATTTACATGTATTTTAGATGTATTATATTAATTACTATATCATACATAAAAAAATGTATATATTTATGTTGTATTTAATTATTTGTTGATTTATTTTATATATGTTATACATATATTTGTGTTTTTGTATATATTATATTTTGTTTATATTTTTAATACAGGTAATTATTTGTTGATTTATAATAATAATAATAATAATAATAATAATACCATTAATTATTATATACCATGCTTAATATATTTATTTATATTTTTATGTATGTAATAACTTTTTGTGAAATACAAAAATTATAATTAAATCATTTAAAATAAATTGGCATTCTTAAAAAAACGAAAGTCTACTTTTTTAAATAACTAAAATAATATCATAAAATTGTCATTTTTAAAAGAAATAAAGTACTTATAAGTACTTTAAATTAAAATCACAAAATTCTGTAATTCCTAACATAATGAAATAACTACTTAATTATTCACAGTAAAATCATTAAATTGCATAATTTATACGTCATTAGAATAATTTAATTAATATTTTTTTAAGTTATCAGTTAAGTTAAAATCACTTAATTCTGTAATTGTTGAATATTAATTAAATAATATATAATAATAAATAAATTCTGTCATTATAGGTGTTTCTGAGACATTTTTAGCCTTTCTTGATTCAAAGATAAGGTTTTTTTTTTTTAAAAATATTTTTTTATCTCAAATGGCAATTTTCTTAGCAAGTTTCTATGTGATCAGATATTTTAGAGCATAAAATTACTAGAAAAATATGTATTCATCATATACATTTTCATGACATTTAGTGTGACATTACTATGTCTTTTGAACATTTACCATAGTACATTCATGGTATTTTTGGGCACATATGTGTACTAATGCAGCTGTTCTCTGTCCTTGCAGGCATCTTTCCTGGTTTGATGGTTCAGGCATGGGTTTCTGTCTTGAATATCCCTCCATCAGTCTTCACGCCATCTCAAGAGATCTCAGCTCCTTTCCAGAAGAGCACCTGTATGTGATGGTCAATGCAAAACTGGACGGTGAGGCATCATCTTCCAGACAGAGATGCTCTGGTGTGCAGAGGTTTGACCTGACTGATGTTTCATCTTCTATGTGTTTCCAGATGAAGCTGAAGCAGAGCAGCAGGATAAAGCTTCGGATGATGCAGGAGAGGATGATGAGGAGAGCGACAGCGACAGCGATAGTGAAGACTCAGGAATCATCACAGAGATCCGCTTTGTGCCCAGTGATAAAGCCGCATGTGAGTTTGTGGAACGAGCGTGGATGAGTTGAGCGTGATCATCTTTCCTGTGTAAGTAACGGTGTTTGTTTGTGTGTGCAGTGGAGCCCATGTTCTCCGCCATGTGTGACTGTCAGGCCCTGCACCCCGACCCCGAGGACGCAGACACAGATGATGACGACTATGAGGGAGAGGAGTATGATGTCGAGGAGGCTGGTGAGTGTTATTTAGATCTATAATGCATCTAGTGCAGTGGTTCTTAACCTTTTCGACTTCAAGGTTTCCCAGAGTCCAAGTCAATATTCAAAGGCTCTTCATACAGGCCAAGACATTTCTGGTACAAAAGCTGAAAAAAGGTTTTTAAAAAAACAAAAACAAATTATTTTCTGTACACAAACCAGGAATGGCAATATATTAGAATAAAGAAATAAACTACTTGTAAATAATTATAGTTAGAATATATATTTTTTTAATTCTAGAATAATTCAATAAATTACTTATAAGTTATTTAAAATGAAAATAATTAAATTCTGTAATTCTTAAAATTATGAAACAAACTACTTTATAAGTAATTAAAATGAAAATAATCACGTTTTTCTATTAAAATAATTAAATTCTGTAATTCTATAATTCAATGAATTACTTATAAATAAGTAACATTAAAATAATTAAATTCTGTAATTGTAGAATAATAAAACCATCTGTAAACAATTTAAATAAAAATGATTACACTTTGTACTTCTTTTAATATAAATAAACTACTTACAAATAAAGTAATTTAATTCTTTAATTCTTAAAAAAAATAACTATTTTATAAGCAATTAAAATAATATTTATTTATTAAAATAATTAAATTCTGTCATTTTAGAATAATGAAATTAAGTAAGTAAAATTAAAATAATTAAATTGTGTAATTCTAGAATAATGTAAGCAATGTAAATAAACATTATTACACTAATTCTTATAATAAAGAAATACTACTTACAAATAATTTAATTCTCATTCTTAAAAAAATGAAATGAACTACTTTATAAGTAATTAATATTAAAATATTTTTTTTTCTTACATTAATTACATTCTGTAATTTTAGAATAATTAAATAAATTACTTGCAATTAAAATAATTGAACTTTGTAATTCTTAAAATAATTATTTATGAATAATTAAAATTTAAATGATTAAATTATGTAATTGTAGAATAATAAAATAAAGTGCTTTTAAAAAAATAAAAATTAATAATTTTAAATTCTGTAATTCTAGAATGAAATGTATTATATTTTACAAAAAAATTATAGTTTAAAATAACTAGAAAATTATATATAAACCATTTTATAAATTCTCATGACTATACATATTTACATGCATTATATCCAGGTTTTCCAAGACCGTGAGAACCCTTATTTTTAAACAAATTAATTAAAAAAAGATTTTAAATTGCAAATTAAAATAAGAAATAAGATGTCACCTTACAGCTTGGTTTTGCACATTTTAAAGCTTGTTTTGTCTTATTTTAAATCATTTTAAGCCATCCCAGCCCCCTGGTTGAGAACCATTGATCTAGTGTCTCTACTTTTTGAACGGACAGCATGTCTCTTCTATAGCTTTCATGTAGTTTAGTACTTTTGTATTGTTGCTCTTTTCTCTCAGAGCAAGAGCAGTGTCAGGGTGACATCCCCACGTTTTACACGTATGAGGAGGGTTTGTCTCACCTGACGACCGAGGGTCAGGCCACACTGGACAGGCTGGAGGGGATGCTGGCTCAGTCCGTCGCACAGCAGTACCACATGGCCGGAGTCAGAACCGACGTGCCATCAGCCGAATTTGAAGGTCTGTGTGTGATAAAACTGTGATTTATCCATTTTAGAGAGTCCTATTACACCACAACAGTGTACCTTAGTAACTATAGTTTCCAATATTATTATAATACTAATATACATATTATGTAAAGGTCTCATTGGCTAACATTTGTTAAAATTATAATCCACATTAGCAGCCACTAGATGGCAGTGACAGAGTTATGCTACTTCAAACCACACATGATGCTAAAACAGGCATGTTTTTAAGAGAATGCATGAATGTTTTGTTCAGTGTGTCTGTGTGGATGTGATTTGATTTCAGTCAGTGGAGGTAGAGTGTTGTGAGAGACTCTGTCAGATGGGTGTGTGTCTGTAATGAGCAGGATTTCCTGAGCGCTAATGGATGTGTAATGGGTAAAGCCCAGCGGGGCAGCACAGGGCAGGACAGTCGTAATTTAATACGGTGATTAAACTTCTTCTCCCCCCCCACCCCCCTCACCCCCCTGTGCTCAGATGGAATGGAAGTCGAATCAAGCACTGTCGTTGGACAGTTTGACGATGCCGATGTGGATCACTGGTAAA
>JAHKKF010509765.1:0-26239 GCA_019740295.1 Labeo calbasu | reverse complement strand
CACTTGTGGAACAGCAGAATTATTGTCATTGCATAAAGTAAACACTACATTATTACAGGCATTATATGGAGGTAATATGAAAAGAAAATGCCATGAAAACTTTGTGAATTTGCAGAGACGATTTAAACACCATAAATGATGAAAATATTCATTATTCATCATTAGTAGATCAATACTATCACTTAGCAAGTTGACACCAAAGTGGGCTATTTGGTGATTGCTAACTGCATTTTAATTTGAAATATGCCATGCTCACATTTTAAATTAAGTTGTCACACTAAAGCAATATTATGATTCCTGTTTTATAACATCCTAAAATTAAAATTGAGACTTTGAAGCAGCACCTCAGGAACACAGTGACCAAAACTATAACCCTTAGCTGACACAGATTATATCCACTCATTTGTAAGTTACTGAACTCACACTGTATGACATTAGCTACAGAAAACAAGTAGCCCGGTCCGGTTCATTTCAGACATTAGTCCCGAAAATGCCATTAAGAATCCTGAAAATTGTGTGTGGATTTCTTTGCTGCAAACTCCCATGCATACAAATAATTATTTGCTCCCCAGTGTAGGCGACTGTGCCTAAGCTTATTGAAGCCGGTGCGTTAATACGCTGATAGAGAATTTGCGGAAGTGCAGATTTCAGTCACTTAGTGCATGCACTGAACGAAACTTCAACGCCTTAGCAATGACTAATTAAAATGCCTCTAAATGGTCATTGCGTTCACAGGCTCAACAGAATTGTGAGTAACTTGTTATTATGCTCAATGCTGTAAAAAGAAATATGATGCAACATCAGCTCTAAATTTAATTTTGCATTGGACATTTTTCTTTTTAATTTAGTTTTATTATGCTCTGGCATTTTTGTCCAATTTAGTGCCATTTTTACCCCTGTTGATTCCCTGGTATGGTTATCGTGCTTTGTGGAGTTTTGACATGCTTTATAGACTTGATATTGTTTTTAACTAATTGTGGTGACACCCCATCCCCCTTCACCACACACAGCACCCCCAAGCATAAACCAATTTGTGCAAGGGAACCGTTTGTTCATGGAATCGGTTTTAGATTTTTAAAAATCGCATACCTACTTAATATATAGCAGGCGGTAAACACTATGTGAAAAGAGTAAAATCCAAATCAACATTATTCATAAAACAGTAACAGTAACAGCAGTGGCTTATGAGAGAATGTGGAAGGAAGGCCTGTAGAAAAAAATAACTTTAATATGTACTTTATCAGAATCAGCTTACCATTTTCTAATTCATAGCTGTTATAAAAGAAAATACTTGCTGTAACCCAAAATTTTATTGCCAAAGCTGCAGCAATCCCATGCAGGAATAACACTGTCTGTCACTGTCAAAACCCAACATGACCACGCTGTATATGTGAAACAGGCCTTCACAGCGGATTCATTTCTCAGAAATCATTTCTCTTGATTCAACTAAATGACTGTGCCTGAAAGTCACAAATTGAGCCTTAGGTCTCTAGTATTCAACATTCATCATCTGGATGCTCCAGAAATACAGAAAACTCCACTCAAGAACGGGAAGTATTACTTATACTCGGGCTCATTCAAAAAGCGTGGCCTCAGGAGAAAAGCACTTGAATCTGAGCCTGACCACAACTGTTTAGTTAGAAAGAGCGTGATATGGTTCATCCCTAATTCCATGTCTAAAAAGCCACTAACTGTGCAATTTCCTGTTTCACACTGAGGGCTCTCGTATCTCTGATTACAAGGTTCCTGTTATTTTCAGCACAAATAACATTCATTTATTTATCTATCTATCTATCTATCTATCTATCTATCTATCTATCTATCTGTCTGTCTGTCTGTCTGTCTATCTATCTGCTGAAAACATGATGAACTCTCTCATTGTGTGATAGCTATAAACGTACAATTTAAAATGTCATTAGCGTGAGCGGCGTCACAGCCTGTCAAAAAGTCAATACTCAGTTCTTTATGTCTGTACAAACATGGAGTAATTATCCCTTTATTAGGGAGCAGAGCAGCTCGCCAATAACGAACTTCAAGAATGAGGCATTCATTACTGTCAGCCACACCTGACTCGGGGCTTATTAAAAACATTAATAATGGAAAATAAAACCTAATTAGTAAACAAATGCAATCACTCACAGGTGTGTCAGAGAAAATACGCACCGGTGACTTTGATTCTTCACTTAGCTCGTATCTCTATCTTTCTCTCTCTGCTTTTACGTGCGCGCAGGCAGACACACAGATACACTTACACGTAATGGCATGGGAGCAATAAAGACTATTTTCTTTCATCTAATGAAAATCAAAAGAGGAAGAGAAGGAAATTAAATAAGAAGTGTTTATATTTGTAGGGACACACACCAAAAAAAAAGTGGGAAGAGGAAAAAACACTCCCCCTCTTCATTTCCCTCTCTCATCATTAGCTATAACACTCTCTCCATCACCGCTCGCCCCTCAGCGACCAAACATTCAATTAACGTCTAATGAGGCTTAATGCATGGTAAATACATGCACCCGCTAAAGGCAAACAAGCGCTCCTGATAGGAGCGGACAAAAGAGAGGCAGCCATAACCACCGCCATGAATAAATGAAGAGAAGGTCACATCGCTATCGCCAGGGTCGAACCTGTTTTTAAACACTATTGAGGCGCTGGGGTCACTTCTGCTTGACCTACGTTGTTTTATTAATAGCAACGTGCGGAGAACACGGCGCGCTGGCCTCTTGGCTGCGGACTGTTTGCAATCGGGGATCAATATCACAGGTGTTTATCTGGCATCTTGGTCAATCGGGTCCCGCTAGAACAAGGATCTTTTGGTCCGTCTGGGTCCTCGGTGAATATGGAAGACTTTCAAGAAGCTCCAGAGCATAACCTAACCTATAACAGGTTGCTCAGAACTTATGCTGTCAGCCAAATATCCGCTTTATCGTAGGAAATATCAGTGAACGCTGCAATTGACCAATCAGAAAGGCTGTTTAATGAGAGCCACTGTTTGATTAAACACAATAAGCGCTTAAAAAGTTCAGGTCACGGTGCTCTTCTGAACCAAGAGAAGGTAAGCAAGTAATTACTCTAATGTTCATGATATCTGCAGAGAGACAGACAAAGAAAAATGGAAATGGGGGGTGCGCAATGAGTTTCATCCTACCTTCTATGTCCCCCAAAAAACTAAACACGCACGCACGCACACACCCAAAGCACTTCACATAAGATTTATTACAGCCGAGCAGAAATATTATCTTCTGAAGGTGCCATTCATCAACCTCACTTTGAAAGCCACTGAATTATATGATGGAATTATGCAGATCAGGGATGTCTGAGGGAGGATTCCATTTGGTAACCTTGGCAACCTCAGGTGCTCGTACCCCAGCCCTGAATACAGCCCTGCACATCAATTAATGACCATACTTTGGAGAGCGGCGGGGGTTTAAAAAAATAATCTCTCACTAATTGGTATGTAATTGTTAATGCAATATTAAAATTATGGCATTTTTTAATTAAGTGCCCCTCTCTCTCCCTCTTTCCAGCAGAAAATGAGAAGCTAAACCTTTTGTGTGTTTCTGAGCCATGCACTCTCTATAAAAAAAAAAAAAAAAAAGGTGGCAATCTGACACCTTTGTGCCTTATGTATATGATCTAAGTACCTTAAAGGTACATATTAGTTGTACCTTTCAAAAAGGTACTGCCCCAGTGACAGCTTTTGTACCTATTTTTCTGAGAATAAAAGTGAAGAGGTACAATAAATTACTTTGGAACCAATTTAACGCCTTTACAAAAAGAAAGCAATGTCCTTGTTGCTAAAACTGCTGAAATATCCCACCTTTAAATGTGGAATAATTTTACCGAAAGTCTTTCTCTTAAGGGGAGCGGGGATAGCAGAGTGCTTAATCGAACATAATTACTGAACAACACCGAACACATCCTAAACAGGCATTTTTGCTTGACTGAATTTGCGTCTTGAATCCAAGCAGCAGCTAACGCAATTAGAATGCAAGCGTGCCTTCTTGAAAAGTGTAGCCCATTGTAATTAAGACACACTCATACCTATTTGTAGCTTGTGTCCTGATATTATGCAAATCGTATGCAAATCATCTCAAATTATCTTGTGTTAGCTGTACCAGAGGTGGTCTACGGAGAGACTTCTCGTCATATTGTAAGTTAGCCTGGCGCGGAGGAAAATCTAGCTTCACGCACGCACATATGTGCGCATAGAAACGTCCACGGTGGCGGCGCAGAGTTTATTACCGTCCCGAGTTTTTTGTTTTTTGTTCTGTCCTCGTGCTTAAGCGTTGCGCATTAATTGCACCTGAACGCTGCCACATGCTTCAATGAAAAATAAATTGCTTTTAATTTGCGATTTCCTTTCTGCTACTGCCGGCGTCACTTAATTTCATTAGCTCTGAACCTGTTGATCGCGTTCAAAGCATCCGCCGCTCTCGAAAATAAAAAGACGCGGGGCTCTTTTTATTTATTCATTCATTTATTTATTTCTATATCTTTGCCCCTCCTCTCCCACTCTTCAATTAACAGAATCGTTCCCTTTCAACTAAAATGAATGTTATTGAAACCAATTAGCATAGACTGGAAAATCTCTCATTAATGAGAGCAGTGTGAGTGAGTAAACAGAAATGTAAAGATGAAATTAGAGGAGAGCCTCTTCTTGTTGGCCCAGAATAATTACACGCTTAGTCGCCTAATTGTCTGGTGAAAAGCGCTGTGGCGATAGTAACAGATTGCCGTGTTCATTAGGCTGCAATGGGCCACCTGCTGCTGGGGCCACAGCGCCCCCGCTCCCCATACACGTGTTTATCCCAGGGGGGAGGGTTTTTTGGACCCGACACTCACTGTGAAAAGCAAATGAGCCTGCCAATATGCCACGGTGATAATGAGTCTTATGTGTTTGCTTTAAAACGGTCCAGTAATCCCTGTTTTCTCAGATGTTTTAGGGGCCTTTTGGTCTTACCCCTGAATATTTCGTTTAATTGTTTAGGCTAAATCGTACAGAAGCTGCACGGGTTCTGCTGTACTCATATCTGTCTGTGGAAAGAAAGAAAAAAAGGGGGGGTGGGGGTACTGGTGCTGTTTTCATTTCTAATGAAATATTCAATTATAGCTCTGCATGCTTACAAACACGAGGAGCATGTGTGGGATGCTAATAACCGTCAATTGCTCTGGATATGTCGCGAGAATTCAATGACGCAAGCACAATTCGGTTTGTGTTTTTATGTACTTCACTGAGATTCAGACACTAATGCATGAAAAGTGATGTTTGATGGTGTCAGGCCTACAGTCTGCGTGTGTGGTTCAGGTTTGCCCTACGTTACGGGGACAAAATGTCCCTACAAATATCCAAAATCCTTGTACTTGTGGGGACATTTTTTGGTCCTCGTGAGGAAAATAGCTTATAAATCCTAAATAATGAAGTCATTTGAAAATTAAAAACGCCTGTAGTTTTGTGTGAGGGCTAGGTTTAGATGTAAGGTTAAGGTAAGTGGATAAGAAATGCAGTAGAAAAATCATTATGAGGATACAAATTTGTATAATGACGTGGGTATGACATAGGTATTACAATGTAAAGGTGGTTTATGAGGACACTTCCTTTTCCTGTAATTCAAAGACTTAAAAAACTAAAGGTTGATTTATGGTGATAAATGGTACAGTAGAAAAACCACTGCATCTATATAAAGTCCCCATAAACTATGGAAACCCAACATGTGTGTTTGTGTGTGTGCGTGTAGGAGGCAGAGATTCTCAACTAACAGGGAACCTTCTCAGAAGTTTGGCTGATGTTCTGTCAAGGTTTTCAACTAATGTTCTTCCAGTAACATTTACAGAACATTTGTTCAACGTTATTTAGTCTTTAATAATGTTCTCAAAACGTTAGCACAAAAACTTTATTTATACATTATGAACATTCATTTTTAGTTTTAGTTAGATATTTGTGTAACATTTTTTAAATGCAATTGTTTCAGAATGTTCAGACAGCATTCAAAAGTAACATTCCCATTATGCTGATAAATGATACAATGTAACATTTTCTTAATGTTAATAACCAAGAATTACCTATTTTAAAACATTTAAAAAATGTAACAAAATACTTGGCGTTTTGAACATTAAGTGTTTTTATAATTTAATGGGAATGTAAGCAAAATGTTCTTAGAAGTATTTGCTTTACAGCGACAGTTCACCCAATACTATAAATTATTATATTGTTCATTTACCCTCAAGTTGTTCCAGACCTATGATATTCTGTCTTCTGTTGAACATAAAAGAAGATATTTTGAAGAAAGCTGGTAACCAAACAGTTGCTGGTTCCCATTGACTTCCATAGTATTTGGGAAAATACTATGGATGTCAATGGGGACCAGCAACTGTCTGGTTACCCATATTCCTCAAAACATCTTTGCTTATGTTCAGCAGGAGAAAAAAAATCAAAAAGATTCAGAACAACTTAAAGGAGAGTAAATGAAGAAAAACCAGTAGGATACTTTAGAACAGAATGATCAAAATAGTGCTTCCTATTGACACTATAAAACCATTGCAAACACATGACAATAGTTTATTTGAATGGGGAGTGGAAGCAGGTGCTAAGCACTCAAAGCAAACACAGTGTACGTAGTCAGCTGACAAGTTACTTTCCCATACACTTTAATGTTATATGTAAGTACAATGCATAAGGTAAAGTACCTGTTGAGGAGCTATGACTGGTTATCACCAACTGTAGGCCTTTCACAGTTTTTAATCCCCCTTTTGGCTCTTAGTAGTCAGTCTACACAGCAGTGTGCCGTGAACTATTAATGATTCTAATTTTTTTTTTTTTAATAGAATTGTTTTAAAATTGTTTTATCTTGAAATTTGAAACTTGACATTCACTGTCAATTAATCACTCTGTGAAATTTTTATTTAGTTGTAAATAAATGCACACAAAAGTGCAAAAGTGAAGAGAAAATATAAAACAGGTACAGCAGATGAAGTCAGCCATATTAAAACATGAATTTAATTAAACATATTTAAATAGGACATACACAGAACAATGGTTTTCCATTCACATGGCTCATAATAAAGTGTTTTGTGTGGCTCAATTCAGAGTAAACAAATTGCAGGTACATTTTAATTTCAAAATGGCACAGCTTCCATCTTATAGATAATTTGTAGATAATTGTATGTATCCAATACTGCTATATATCCAAAGTTTTCTCTCTCTCTGCCTCTTTGCAAAGAAATGCAGTCTCCTGGGATAAACTCTTAATTGATTAACCTTATATAGAATTAGACGGCCATCAAGCACACACATGAATGTATAGATGTTTGGCAGGACTGGAGGGATTCATGTTCTTGTATGAATGGATGGCGTAATGGAGTAATTTTCAGGGAAGACAGAACAGGGGGTCGATCGCCCCACTGATGAGTGTCAATACATTGTTTTAGGACTTTGGCTGGAAGAGGCTGGTCTTTTGGGGATTGGGCTGCCGTATGTACAGGAAGGCCTTCTATCAGTATAGATTATCAATGGACAGACACTATCCTGATGAGCAAAGCTATAATTACCACCTCATCTGGTTGTTTAGTAATCTAATAAAGCATGTCTGATATGGGAAACCAATGATTCATTGATGGCTTTGGAGACAGACATGAAAATCTTACAAGACAGACTGAGAAAGAAAGAAAGAAAGAAAGAAAGAGAGAGAGAGAGAGAGGTGCTGCCTAATTCATTCTGACCCATTTTACAATCTGCAGGACAAAACAGCTGTTTTCTTTAATCTTGTCCTGACAATCTGGATCAGTAAACAGTGCGGGATTTCAATATTTTATCATTTTGAGAGGAAGGGACAGACACTGAGATAAAGATATCAGCAATTTTTCTCCTCTTAAGGAGAAAAATACCATTATGAGACTTTATCTGCCGGGTTTCAGATAAATGTCCAGCACAGAGACAAAGAGAGGGCACAGAATTATTACTTTTTCATGTTTTCTATGCACGCTTATTCAGCATTTTACCTTACATTTTCTCTATATCTCTTGATTCATCGGTTCGTTTCCTCGTATAAATCGTCATTCTTCACTTTCTGTAACACTTTTGTGTGCTTTTTTCTCACTTGTTGTTTTGCAGCTCTCCATCATCTCCTTCATCCTGTTGAAGATGTCCATCTTTCTCCACGTATTTTACTCTGTGTTAGACTTCAGGAAGTCTCAGAGATGGCTGGACTCCCCACGCATTGCACATGGACCATCTGAACCTGATCAAATCTGATTAGCTGGTTTTATACATTTCCAGGAGTCATAGCAATAAATCTTTAAAGGCTTTCGAAAATTCATTTGTGTTAATTTAGCTTTGCTCCCCTAGTGAAAAAGTAATATATTTAAAATATATTTATATTATACTAAGTATAGTTTCAATTGCTTGAGACTTCTTGATATAAAACTTTATTTAATTAAACTTTATTTGGACTTGTGCACAATGCAAATGTATTAATATCAGGCCTGAAATGTGTTTCAGTGTCACTGTTGATGAGGATTGTATGATCTTTGCTTAATATTGGTCTTTAAATGCTAAATATTTAAAATGTACCTAAAGTATACTTGCAGCAGTTCCACTTTAGCACAATCAAATCTTTAGCTGGACTTCAGCACTACTTTGGCGCAATTAATGTGCATGAATAAATAAATATGAATAAATATGTATATGTATTTTTAGTATATTTAGCATAAAATAAATATATATTTTAAATACTTTTTAGTATATTTATTTTTACTAGAATCTACATATCTGATTTCAGATTTATTAATGTGGTCTCTTCATTATGTACTATACATTATTTATTTACTGCTTTGTCAGAGAGAGATATAATGTTTAGGTGTAAAAAACCTTTACAAACTAAAAGTGGTAACCTGTAACTTTTATGTTATTATATTAAGTATAATATTTCTACATTATACTTCAATTTAGTTGTGTTGGTTGATTCAGTAATGTTAAAAAAACATTTTTATTTAAAAATAAAAATCAATTATTTTAGATGTTACCACATAAAGCAGACCTCAAAATAGTTCCATAATCTTTACTCAAGATAACTTAATATGAATTGAAATGAATCAGTAGAATTTGCCAGTATTTGCATTTAAGTGTAGCATGCTAAGTGGTCTGTAATTGTAAATCCTTTGAACAAATGAGCTCATAATGCACCGTCAGTAATGCGTCGGTACATGGGTTGTTTGGGTTTCAGACAATGTCCGTGTTTTATCTACTCTTCCTGTGGCATGAGTGAATAAAGTGCGAAGACATGCGCACACACCCGACATGCAAACGCACCGATCCACACGCACCCTACTCAATTAGGGCTCTGGGCACGGCCTACACCCTGCTGTCACTCATCTGTTTCCCCTTGGAAATGACATGGTCCTGCCAGCGCGGCATGATGGGAAATGACCTGTCATCGGCGTGATAGGCCTCTGCAGTTGGCTAATCAGATACGGGCGTCGGGGAGAGGCAGTATTGCAGGAACAGAGCTTGGCTGCAGCGATAGTCCATTTGTTGGCCTGTTTCCTCCTGAGTGGGTCCATAGTTTCGACTGACCAGACAAGACAAATATTTAGCCCCAGGAGGGAAATGTGTATTTCCTGTCACTGTGAGTACAGAACAATAAATCTCTCTCCCTCTCTCTGAGTGTGAATGGACTGAAGTTACTGCTTTGGGTTTCTCAGAATAGCAACAATTATCACACTTCCCTTTATTATGTGCTCGCTCTCATTGTCTTAAGAAATTTAGCAGTAAGCTTGAGTTCAAACCGGAAAGGCTTAACTAATAGTTTGTCTGAGTGAGGCGGCCGAAGCATGCGTGGGTGTAGGACGACGAAGGCAGCCCGGCACGAGATGCAAGAACGAAAGGTCACTCAAGTGACATGTTTGATTGTGAAACATATCTCTATCATATGAGTCTTTGTCCCTGTAATGGCGTTTTGGCAGGTGGGTAATAAACAGTATTTGCTATGAACCATCTAATCCCAGGTTTTTTGTGGCCAGATATATATGCTAAATATATATTGCAAAAAGTGAAGCTCAATGAAATATACACTACCAGTCAAAAGTTTTTGAACAGTAAGATTTGTAATGTTTTATAAATAGGTCTCTTCTGCTCGCCAAGCCTGCATTAATTTAATTCAAAGTACTGCAAAAACAGTAAAATTTAGAAATATTTTTACTATTTAAATTAACCGCTTTTTATTTGAATATATTTTAAAATGTAATTTATTCCTGTGACCAAAGCTACATTTTCAGCATCATTACTCCAGTCTTCAGTGTCACATGATCCTTCAGAAATCATTATAATATGATGAAACATTTTTATTGTTATTATTATCAATATTTAAAACATTTGAGTACATTTTTTTCAGGATTATGTGATGAATAGAAAAATCTGAAGATCAGCATTTATCTGAAATTAAAAGCTTCTGTAACATATACCTTATGTACATTATACCATTTAAAAGTTTGGAGTCGGTATATGTATATACTGATTCCTGTCAGTCAATTAAACTTTTTATCTAATTAATTAATTCCATGATGTTTCGATTAATTAATCTAATTAATCGCTAAATAAATTTGACTGAAAATACCCACAAAGATTATTTAAAGCTATTTTTGTGGAAAATGAGAAAGTATCAAGTAGACGTTACAAATTGTAGCTTTAGAAAGAAATATTTTGTTTAATTCTTTTTGTTAAAAAAATGAAAGTCATTGTTAACCAAAACAGCTTTGTTACCAACAGTCTTCAAAATACAGTACCTTCTTTTATGTTTCACAAAAGAAAGGTTTGAAATGACACGAGGATGAGTAAATGATGACAGAATTATTTTGTTTTTTAATTCTATCCCTTTAATTTTTATTATTATTATTATTATTATTAATGACATGATACTCTAAATAAGACACAAAATGTGCCAGCAGGTGGCGGTAAATGTCTTTACGAGTCATTCATTCATTCATTCATTCATTCATTCGATTTGTTCAAACGGCTGATTCATTCAGGAATGAAGTAAATGGCTCTCTTTATGAATGGGCCTTTGAATCGTCGGTTCACAGGATTCGTTCAACAAGCAGATTCATTCAAAAATTAAACACCGCTGTGTTGCTCGGAGACGCGCAACAATTCTGCTGTGGCTTCAAAGGTAATATGTTCTCTATATCAATATCAACTTCTTATTTACTGAACTGTTGTATAAAATCAAATTCAGGCTTGTGATAGATCCGGACAAAATCAGTACCCTTGCATATTGCTCTTGCTGCCCATGTGATATTGTGTGATATGTGATATACATAAATATGAGACAAAACACATACAGGAACATTTTTTTGAACCAATATCTTGAATTTTACGGCATAACTGCATTTATGGAGTTGTTGTCCTGCATCATATTTGTCAACAGTCAACTATATGAAATATAAGATGACGTACAGAATATTAGAATATACAAATCAGAATATTAGAATGATTTCTAATCAGAATAATATCAGAATATTTGAATTAGTAATGAGGAATAAATTACATTTTAAAATATATTCAAATAGAAAGCAGTTATTTTAAATAGTAAAAAATATTTCAGAATGTTACTGCGTTTGCTGTACTTTGGATCAAATAAATGCAGGCTTGGTGATCAGAAGAGACTCCTTTAAAAAACATTCAAAATCTTGCTGCTTAAAAACTTTTGACTGGTAGTGTATTTTTAATAGAAAATATATTTAGTTTCATCCTTTATACACCAAAATATTTTGGTCTATAAAGTGTATTTCAAGAGCAAGAAAACACATTTCACATTTCTTACAGTAGCCTGCATTTCGGCTAAATAGAAATGTGGATGGCCTACTATATCAAAAGATTTATAATGATTTAGTAGTGTTTAAATATTATATATATTGCTAAATAAGCTAAATAATGCTAAATATTGGTTAAATAAACATTACTTAGACTATCAAAAAAAGAAGAAACTATTCTAAAAAACAATTTTATCTCATGTAATCAATATTCTGTTCTATTATATGCCAAGTATGAATCTCATCAAATAAAAATGTTTTAAGCATTTGACATTAAATAACTCAAGGCAGTAACAATTTTACCAAGCTGATTACTCACTCAAAACTCCCACAGATCATGTTTTCTGGCCAATTTATGTCTTATTTACTTACTTTTTTAAAAATTAGTCTTCTCATTAACATCATTATATTGTTCATTCAGACTGATTTGCGAACACAGAACTCACACAAACACAAGAGGCGGGATTTATTGCATGAACCAACAACAGCCGAACATAACCAGGCATATCTAATCATATTGTGTTGGAGGCATTGCCTCCTCTCTTGTGACTTTCTCCCATTCATTCTCAGTTACCCCCAATAACCTCACGGCATGCTTTAGGGGGTCTGTTAAAACTTAATGTGCTGAGGGGAGGCGAGAGAGTCCCGCTGTAACTTTACCTGCTGGTGTCACTGTTGGACAGTTTCTTTAGGAAAAACAGTGATTTATAGACTTTCTAATGTTTTATTTTGTAATACTGATGTTGTAAATAAAATCAGCACCACCACTTTTAAGTACAAGTCAAAAATGACCCAAAATGAAATGCTGCAGTTCTTAAACCCTTTGGTCTATAGCAAGTGGTCTCGTTGCAGCACAGTGTACTTTTTACAGTTTTATTTTTACTAAGTGATGATACATTTTTAATATGTAACATGTTTGAATATTTGGTTTAAATTGATGAAATATTGAATATTTTTATTAAAAAGTCAAAAAGTATGACTAAAGGAGCTCCACTGGCTGACGTCGCTGGTCCCCCTGCCTGAGCAGGGCCCTTTGAATCATCTAACCTCATTACAACCTCATTCACTCTCGTTACAGCGCCCCTGCATACCACCGCTTAATATGAAAAGGTTCAATCTCTTGTGATTGTTGTTTTATAGTGTGCAACGCAGTGTGATTAATTTAGGGCAGTTCAGAGTGTGACCTTTTCGGTATTACAACTTCAAGACTAACATCAGTTTGTGCTTGGTGTTTTTGCTTCGAAAGGTTTTTGGCTTAAAGAGTGCTGAGCACACACCAGTAGCTGCGGTGACTCGCTATTATCATCTTTATTTACACCTGCGATTGTTTGCTTCCCAGGCAATTTAACAGCTATTTGAGAGGAACACATAATCAATATTTCAAGAAATCAAAACGGGGCTCGTAAAGAGAGTGAATCAGCTCTGAATAATAGCCTTTTCCATGAGAATCAGCACATTGATTGGAATACCAATACCTCTCAGCATTGGCATGTTATCTGAATTAATCCAGCCTTGATGTGGCCTGGCAATAAATTACAGGAATTAATGTTGTTTTGATGTGACTGAACCAGTTGGTGAGGAGGGGGTGGAAAGAGAGAGAAAGAGGGGACGATTCTGACACAGGTGGATAACTACACATTATAACAGCCCATTAGGATCTGGACCCCGCCGTTCGGGCCTCTGTTTCATTTACGGAAACTTGACACTTCACCAAAACAAATGTTGTATTTCCAATAACAAATAAAGCATAGCAATAATAACACAGAACTGTAATGGGTTATGCAGGAAAATTGTGAAGAGTGAGTCCTTAGTATACGTCCCTTATCTGCTTACGTTCCCAACGAGAACAGATATGTTAGTCTGCTCGCATTATAAAAAAACCCTCATAAAACCCTTATAAAACTCTCTTACACTTTAAGACTCCGTTAAACTGATCACCCAGCCGTGGCGCAAAGAATATATTGCTTTGAATTTCCATACATTTCAGCTGAAATTTTTATATTTTTTTCATTGGCGTGCGAGGGAGAGAGAACTTTTTTATTCCATGATCCTAAAATGAAATAGCCCATTTTGGCTCGTGATGGATAGGACACGCGCGCGCACTGATGGAGATGTCATTAGAAGCAACAAAAGCGCCCTGTCAGGTGGCATCACACGCTGACAAATGCCCCGTAATCTCTGGAGATTGCCAATATTACATTTGGCTCTTTACTCCAGTTTTCTCTAGGGCTTTCTCTCTGGTCCGCTTAGCTATATGTCAAACGTACGCATACACATAATGGCGTTTGACTTACCTGCACATCATGGGATAATGAAAAGATTTACATAAAAAGCACGAAATGAAGAAACCGCATGATCGGGATGAGCAGTATTTGCATGATCGCATTAGCGGAGCACAGATAGATATCACCCACCTCCAACGAAAAAGACAGCGGTTTAGCGGCAAGGACACAGATCCGCACAGACACCGGCGGCCAGCGCATCTCTCCATCAGTAATAGCCAGACAGTATGTGTTGGCAGTAATTGTTTCATTGCAAAGTGCTTAACCTTCCATTAGCAGGGCAGCTGATCTGCACGGCAGGGCCATGGAACTTGATTTACAGAGTGGAGAGGAGAGATTTACCATCCACACACACAGAAGCTCCTCTATTGACCCAGAGAGAATGGAGCCAGCTGTTACTGTACCATTTCTCCTATATCAATCCATGCACTTAACGCCACAAAGCCCTGGCGGCAGTGGACGCCATCAGCGGGAAACCTTCCTCACTATCATCCATTTTCAGTAGTCAGTGCTGCTAGTAACTGATTACATCTGGATTATCTAATCAGATTCCAAAAATAAACTACTTGTAATAAGATTGTGTTACATTTTAAAATGCCCATCATCAGATTACAGGTTACACTTTTTGTGGATTACAAGATTACATATTATCCACACAATGGCATTAAATTATTCATAATTTATTGATTCTCCCCAATTTCTTTCTTCTCTTTTAAATTTTCCTACTGTCCGTCATACTGTTTAGCTTTGATCAGGTAAACACATTTGAAACACTGTGTCTATGAAATGACACTAATTATTGATTCTAGAAATACGGACAAAAGTATTTCAAACCTGAAAAATGTCATTGCTTAATTGATTAATATTTATTAAGGTAATGCAGGAATTCCCAAAGGTTTTTGTCAGCCAAAAATGCTTATTTCAAAACCCTTGGGATCTTAAGTTAATATTTAAATTAGTTAACAAAACATTTGCATGTTCACAGTTCTCTGATATCAGTTAATGGTCACACTGACATGCAGGTAAACTCATAATTATTAATTTTCTTTGTGCCCAGATTTTGATTTTCAAACAATTTAGTAATTCTAATTCTACATTTTTATGACTTTATTAATCATTATCTTTTTTATCTCATGAACCTCCTACAGTTCTGTTATTAACCCCAGTTTGGGAAAACCTGGTGTCATGTAATGTTTAATGCACTTTATGTTGTTGATAACAAAGAATGAAATGTGACCCTGGACCACAAAACTTTAAGTATCATGGGTATATTTGCAGTAATAGCCAAAAATACATTGTATGGGTCAAAATGATCAGTTTTTTTTTTATGTCAAAAATCATTAGGATTTTGATTTTTTTTCCCACCCTCGATTCCAGATTTTCAAGTAGTTGTATCTCAGCCAAATATTGTCCTATCCTAACAAATCATACATCAGTGGAAAGTTTATTTATTCAGCTTTCAGATGATGTATATATGCCAATTTAAAAAAAATTGACCATTATGACTGGTTTTGTAGTCCGTGGTCACAAATATGTTTTCATTCTCTTTATTTTAATATACTGCACAATGATCCCATTCAAATTTCTGACGTAAAAGAGTTAAGTCATTTAAAAGTAATCCAAAAGTAGTCAGATTAAATTCTCTAATGACTAATCTAATAGATTACGTTACTTACTGCAGTACATGTTTTCATAATTTAACCAGTGTACTACAGATTGCATGTAATCTGCCAAGCACTGTTGGTAGTAATGTATATATCCCATACACCATTATTTTCATCACACACACACACATTCTAGTGCATCAGATTTTTGAGCCATCAGTTTATTACAGTGGTGTGTATTGACTGTGTTGGAATAAGCACTGATTTGTGAAAGTCTGTGTTAGGATTTCAGTGACCTCTGCTAGGGGTGATGGAAGATCAAATACGGGGTGTATTTTTCATCATTCTTATTCTGCAGACATTTATGACCAGTGAGATGTGGACAAGAAGCATCAGCGCCTGCGGTGTTTTATGACGTCTATAACATTCCAGCAGTTATTACCTGTTCAGATGGATGTGTATGAAGGTGTGTGGGTGTGTTTGAAAGCTTGTGACTTTCTTGTGCAAGCAATGGAAGACAGCGGGCCAGTCGGGGTGGTAGTAGCATTCGTGCAACTTGTTTGGGAAAAAAAAAAAAAACACGTTGCTTGATTTCATAAGCCAAAAGAGACCACCGCCCGGTCAGGGGTGTTACTAGTCCCTTTTTACTGGGCCACAAACTCCAGTGAAATACTGCTGCACCCCAGTAAAGTATTACTGATACCCATATGTAAATGTAAAGTATGAATATATATTAAAAATTATTGACATATGAAGTAAAAACATACATGAAACCTACTAGAAACTGGAACAGTTTCATATATAAACATATACCAGCCAATACATGTTATAAAAGATAGAAAATAGTAAAAAATATATAAACATAGATTTTTGTTGCATACATACTGTATGTATATACTGTTGACATATATGGTCGCTACATATAATACCATATAATCAAATCAAAATATAGATAGACTATGGGAATTTTATATTTGTTATAAACTTCTGTCTTCATCTACCCATAATGGTGACAATGGTAACACTTTATTTTAAAGACCAATTCTCACTATTAACTAGTTGCGCACTAGCATAATAGATGTTTATTAGTACTTATAAAGCACATACTAACGCCTTATTCTGCATGAGCATATTCCAGTTCCCTTAACCCTACTCCTAAACTTAACAACTGCCTTGCTATTAATAAGCAGCAAATTAGGAGGCAAAAGTCATAGTTAATGGTTAGTTAACTCTGAAAATAGGATCTTAATTTAAAGTGTGACTGTAAAAATTACATATGGCCTTACTGGTTACATATGTCAGTATACCTCTTCACATATGGCCTGGTTTCACAGGTTTTAGACAGGGTTTAGACTAAGCCAGGATTAGGCCATCGTTCAATTAGGACATTTAAGTAATTTTTATAAACTTGCCTGACTTGCCCCATTTTAGTCTAGACTTAAGCCTTGCCTTTGAAACTGGGGGTATGTATTATCATAAACAATGTAAAACATTACTGATAAATCCTTGTAATTTTCCTTGACAATATTTTAGAAATCATGACATATGTTTGCTGTTTAGCATCAGAACTAGTGATGCCAGATTCGTCAATGAATCACTCTTTTGATCTAATTGATCAAACAGGTCTAAATTTGTTTACAAATACGTTTGATTCATTCTGTTTACTCTCAAACAGAATTGTTTGCAGTGGTTTCTCACAGCAAAACAGCAATGAGATACTTCATACAACAGAAAACCAAAAGAGCACTGGATATTTAGGCTGTATTTAACTACAGTCCATTGCAGGAAACAAAACTTGTTTCATATTCCCTTCATTTTTCCCGTACAGGGAAGTTTTGCAATTAACCAAACAAGTTTTGCAATGAACCAAACTAACCAGCCATGAAGACAATCACAACATTACAAACTTTTATTTTAAGCAAAAAAGTCAGAAACAGGTAAAGAAAAAAGGTGCAAAACTGTGCGAGGGTAAGAACTACAATCCCATGAAGCATTGCAAATCAAATTAAACACTATGGAGAAATATAAATCTATTAATTTAAAGTTGTTGGTTGTATTTATAGAAAGATTATATGTAAGTTGATTGCAAAATATACACATCTCTGCCGTTATTAAAATATTAATAGGGTGTGGGGAGGCTGACTTGATTATGTTTTTCACAACAAATTCCACTATTAAACATGATTATTTTAAAAATAAGTTGAATTAATACTAACAGATGGGTTCATCAAATGCATATACAAATAATTAACAACCTCTGCACTCACAACAGGTTTATCAGTAATTTTTTAAAAAAAAATCAATTCCCAGGAATTGGGAGAAAATTACTGAATTTGTTTTTTATGTCTGTTAAGTCTTGATTTTTCTTTTTTTGTGTGCCAAAGTTGGCACTTTTGGGTTTAGGGGCTTGTTTAAATCCTTAACGCTTAATCCTAGCAATATGAGTGATATGATTGTCATTTGGCTCATACTGTAATAAGACATTTTAACACTGGTGTAACATGTTCATTCATTCATTCATCTATAAAGCACTTTAAAACTGTGCTTGCACACCAAAGTGCTGTACAATCAACATACAGATACACAGAATACAATAAAACATAAAAGAAACTGACCAAACTAGGATATCAACATTATTTAATTTCTCTAATCTCATGTGGCAGTTCTTGTACCCGCAACAGCAAAGGCCTGATCTCATTATATTCTTAAAATGAGTCTGTGCAACAGTGAGAAGCAGCTTTTCAGTTGATCTTAAAGACCTAGATGTCTGGCGTATGATGATGAGTAGCCGATGATACTCAACTGTATCTCAACAAGACCAGATGAAACTTCTAAATGATCTAAGCCAACAGAGTGTTGTAAAAATGTAAAAAATTGGATGACCAATGATTTTCTCCTATTAAATTCAGATAAGATAGAGATATTACCAAAAAAACAGTACCCAGAATCTCTTGGATTACAATTTGCATCTAGACGGACGTACCGGATATACTACAAATACAGCATTCTTCCATTTTAGAAACATTGCCAAGCTATGAAACATGTTACCTGTTCCTGATGCAGAAAAGCTAGTTCATGCATTCATGACCTCTAGACTGGACTATTGTAATGCACTACTAGGTGTTTGTCCTGCATCTTCAATAAACAAGCTACAGATAGTCCAAAATGCAGCTACTAGAGTCCTTACCAGGTCAAGAAAATATGATCATATTACCCCAATTTTACAGTCTCTGCACTGGCTACCTATTAGATTCCGCATCACTTACAAAATATTACTTCTTACCTATAAGGCACTTAACAGTTTAGCTACCTAACTAGTCTTCTACCACGCTACAATCCATCACGCTCCCTAAGGTCACAAAACTCCGGACTTTTGGTAGTTCCTAGGATAGCAAAGTCCACTAAAGGAGGTAGAGCTTTTTTGCATTTGGCTCCCAAACTCTGAAACAGCCTTCCTGATAACGTTCGGAGATCGGACATACTCTCTCTGTTTAAATCTAGATTAAAGACCCATCTCTTTAGCCAAGCTTTCACATAATGCATCACATAATCTTGTACTGTATCAATATCTGATCAAATGCTCATTATCATTCTTTTGCTTGGGTTGAATAAATCATTTTTGCTTTGTTGGAACAGCAGCTATGCTCATTTTTTTCTCTATTTGTTTTTCTGTTTCTGCCATGGGATTGACATCCCATGGTAACTTGGAAATACACAAGCTTCAATCTGGATCCAACCCTACAAAGATCTAAGATGACAAACACCTGAGAAGAGATGATGCCAACCCCTCAGAGGACCTCAGATGATACCAATCCTGAAACAACATACAGCACTACCAAATTTTGCTACAAGTTTGCAACATGTAATCATTGATGGAATAGTGTTTACCGTCTGTTCGATTACATGTCATTAACTAACTGATTTTTACTATACATTTCTGTCATATGTACATCAACTTGACATTGTCACCACTGATAAGCTACTACTAAATATAGTACAAACTTAAATTTTCTGTAAAGCTTCTTTGCAACGATTTGTATCGTAAAAAGTGCTACAGGCCATTCCACGCACTGCTATAAGAACATACGGCAGGACCTTGTATTTTAAGTCAACTGGCAGCCACCTGAGCAAATCCAAAATAGAAGAGATATGACAACTCTTCTTGGCACAAACCATGAGTCTGGTCGCTGCATTCTGAACTAACTGTAATTGTGAAGTAATGAGGATCCCACATAAAGAACATTACAGTAGTCCAAATGAAACAAAATAAATGCTTTAATGACCTTCTCTAGATCTCTGGTTGAAAGAACTGGTTTTAATCGAGCAAGACACCTGATCTGGAAAAAAAAAAAAACAGCTCCACAGCACCAATCTGCTTGTCAAAATTCAGTTCTGGGTCAAACGCAACCCCCAGATTGCTTATTTGCTCTTGAAGATAGGCCGACCATGGACCTAAATAAGTAAAGGTATCTGTGCACGCTCTGGCGGGACTAAAAATCATAATCTCTGTCCTTCTCTGGTTTAACTGAACCAGACTGAGGGCCATCTAGCTCTTAACTCTCTTAGCTCCAAGCATGCCAAAAGTGACTTAAAGGAGAAGTCCACTTCCAAAACAAAAATTCACATATAATGTACTCACCTCCTTGTCATCCAAGACGTTCATGTCTTTCTTTCTTCAGTCGTAAAGAAATTATGTTTTTTGAGGGAAACATTTCAGCATTTTTCTCCATATAATGGACTGATATGGTGCCCCGATTTTGAACTTCCAAAATGTAGTTTTAATGCAGCTTCAAACGAAGGGTCTTATCTAGCGAAATGATCAGTTATTTTCATAAAAAAAAGTACAATTGATATACTTTTTAATGTCAAACGCTCGTCCTGTCCGGACTGTTTTTTTTCCGGTTGATGACAGTTAGGGTATGTCAAAAAACTCCCATCTCATGTTCTCCCTCAACTTCGAAATCGTCCTATATCGCTGTTTTACCTTTTTTGTTGAGGGTGCTTGATCTTCTTTGTATGTTCACTTTGCAAAGACTGTGTCGTTACTTCTGCAGCGATGTAGAATGATTTTGAAATGATTTTTGAAGTTGAGGGAGAAACATGATTGCAGTTTTTCGGCATACCCTAACTGTCATGAACCAGAACAAAACCAGGCAGAGTAAGACAAGACGAGCGTTTGACTTTAAAAAGTATATAAATTGTATTACTTTTATTACTGAACTGTCTTGAGCCACAGAGTTCACGGAGAGCAAGGCAAGACGAGCGTTTGAGATTAATTAGTATTTAAATTGTATTTTTTAAATGAAAATAACCGATCGTTTCGCTAGATAAAACCCTTCTTCCTCGGCTGAGATCGTTTACAGCCGCATTTAAACTGCATTTTGGATGTTCAAAATCGGGGCAACATATCAGTCCATTATATGGAGAAAAACGCTGAAATGTTTTCCTCAAAAAACATAGTATCTTTACAACTGAAGAAAGAAAGACATGAACATCTTAGATGACAAGGAGGTGAGTACATTATATGTGAATCTTTGTTTTGGAAGTGGACTTCTCCTTTAAAACATAATTCTTGTGACCTCAAAGGGAGATAAATTTGTGAATAGCCATCATAAAAACAATAGGACTTGGCATGTTTTAGGGGCGTAATATACAAAGAAAACAAAATAGTTCCGATAACAGAACCCTGAGGAACCCCATATGAAAATCAGTTCTGATGGTGAAAAAAACACGACAAACTTATCTGAAAAAGACCTGTCCTTAAGCTAAGATGTGAATCATAAATGTGTTGATATGTACACATTTATAATGCTGTAGTTGTTTCGAATATACATTGACACAATGATCTATCTGTGCTCTCTAAGAGGCTAATATTCCAATGAAAGTCACGAGTGTGCAAAGAGAACAACAGAGGCAGGGTTTTGTCATCAAACCATGATGTCCCATTGAATGCCATTTCTGTCTCCAAAAAAGCCAGTGTCCAGATGGGCCTCCAACCTGCTGTCTACAAACAGCCAGAACGCTTGATGCGCTCGCTCCCAAACATAGACGACGTAATGTCAGAATTCTGCATAATGCTCAGAAAACTTTTCAATATTTAATTTGCCAGAGTATTTTCTTTTTATTGCTTCTGCCTCTCCCCTCCCCTCCCCCCGTGTCTCTCTCTCTCTCTCTCTCTCTCGGTTTCTCCAGCAGCAGGTGAGTGGGAGACGCCTTGGGGATATGGATGAGCCCAGTTCACACAAGCGTCTCATTAGCGAGCACTGAATTACACTCCAGACACGTCTTTATGTAGACTAATCATATTACAGCAACCAGGGGAGAGAGAGAGAGAGAGAGCGAGCGAGGGAGAGGAAGAGAGAGGAACGACGGTGACGGGGCAGAGGTAGAGTGGGAGGGGGGGCTGCTTAACCTTTCTTGCAATCTGATTTGCCCGGGAGAACTCAATGTAATCGAGAAGCAACGTCGTGACATGGCTCTGTCTATCTCTCCATCTCTTTACACACGACTCCCTCCACTTCTCCTTCCTCTCCCACCGCACAATTCCCGCATCCCTCGGGGACCCTCGCCGTCTCTCTCTCGGCATTGTGAATTCAGCCGGGCTGAATATAATCGCTGGTGTGGCGCTCGCCTCTGACCACCGCGCACAGTCATTAACCTTGACTGCCATAATTGAATTCAAGGTTGATTGCATGTGACCCCTCCTTGGCTCGGGTCCTTAATGTACATATTCATTACAGGACACGGGCTCTAAACGAAAGGCACAGGGAAAGCTGTAACAATCTCATCGCACGTGCCGGCTCGGGGTCGGGGGGAGGGGGCGCTCGTGGCAGCGAGGGGGCACTAATTGCATGTTGGAGAGGAGGATTGGATTATGAAAAGAGTGCACCAATGAATACAGATCTTCGTGACACTGTCAAATTAAGGTCGTCCGTGTAGCGCGCCTGAACGCAGCCACAACACAAGCGAGAGATCTGTGTGTGTGTGCGCGACGGAGAAAAGATAGAGGTGAAAACAAACAGCCAGCGCCTGAGAGCGATAAGGATGCTTGATCTGCCTTTAAAGTACATCTAATGTTGAAATTACATGTAAAGGGATGCACTCACTGGACCAGAGATGCCCACGCTCTGTGGGCCAAAACAGGTGAAAAAAACATGGCATATCTTATTTATAAAACTTATTTATGTTTTAGTTTAAACTGTGGATTTTTTTTTTACATTGAGTTAAAATGTTGTTTAAATTTTTGTGTAATTATTTAACAAAAATTAATACATTTTAAAATACTGTGGTTGGATATAATGCAACATTTACTTTTGGCCCACTACCCCAAAACAACTTAGATTTTTGGCCCTTCATATGAAAAAGCTTGAGCAACCAGAAATGCAAGCCTGTGTGAAGATTTTTTGTATTCGGTTGTGTTTGAAAAGTGTTCAAGTTTGGTCAGCTCTAATCTGTGAATTTGTATGATGAGAGCACGTAACCGGTTTATGAACTTGTATAAAAATATATTTAATTAAATTAAATTTAATTTAATTTTTAGGCAGGGTTTTGTAATTATCTAAAATCCCTTAAAACCTTAAACCTTAAATAAAATTATAAATAAATTACATTTTTAACTGAAATAAAATTAAAAACTATATATATTTCAAAATATTAAGAAAAAGAAGAAAAGAAGAAAAGAAGAAAAATAACATTTCTTATTCTAATTTATTTTATCTTGTTGTACTGAAATAACCAAAACTAAAACTGAGATAAAAATGAATAAAAACTATATATACACTGTAAAAATAATAATAATAATAATAATAATAATAATAATAATAATAATAAAATAAATAAATAAAAATATTTAAATATATAATAGGGCACAATGTACTGCATTAATATGAATTAATTTTCTATATACATTTTTTCAGGTGTTTTATCTGCATTTAGAATTTTCGCACTTCATTGTATTTTAAGGTTCATGGAAATGTCCATAAAATTATTGGTTATATTCTGGCAGAAATTTAGCGTTACTTGACTACTACTACTACTTATATGTATAAAAAAAGAAATCCATAAAAATAAGGCACAATGTACTGCTTTAATACGAAGGAATTTTCCAGGAATTTTTCTTACAGGTGTTTTACCTGTATTTTTCGTTTTGGCCTTTTATTGTGTTGTATTTTATGGCAAGAAAATTACTGGCTAATATCCTGGCAGAAATTTCTTTTCATGAAAACGAATATTAATTACAAAAACACAACAAATTTGCTATAACTTTAGATAAAATTTAACCAAAACAAATTAAAATGGATACTGTTAAAATAAAAACTAATTCAAAATAATAATTAAAACTATATTTGACACTAAAATACACTGTCACAACAATAAATAAATAAATAAATAAATACTGATAATCTTCTGTGAGGACATTATCCAGTAATTTTATGACATTTCCATTAGTCCATAAACCATAAACAAAATTCAAAATACAGGTAAAACACCTGTAAAAAATCAATACACAAAATTCTTTCATGTTAATTCAGTACATTGTGGTTTTAGGTTCTGTGATTGGTAATTTTTAGTTTTAGACCATTTTTAATCACATTTTTTTTATTTTGAGTTTGATTGCACAATTACTACTTGAACTGAACTGAGCTGAGCTGGATGATGACACTATACTGAATTCAACAATGAACTGACTTTAACTGAAGATTGAGTGTTTACTATTGTTCTTTTGCATTATTGACACACTATTTCTACAATCTGTATTGTTAAAAGTGCTATAGAAATAAAGATGACTTGACTTGACTTGAATTTTGTCCATTACTGGATCAATATTATAGTCTATCGTCATTTTCAAAATGAGCAAAATGCAAATCATAGATCAGAACATGGAAACATTCCAGAAGTATTTTATTTCAGCTAAATGAAATACGTCCTAAAACGCTGTCGTTGCCATGATAGAGCACACATATTACAATCATATTTCATTATCTTTAAATGTATAATTTCTTAGCTCTCTAAAGATATAGCAAAAGCAAGGCATAGAATGAAACACGGAGAGAGGCTGAAACAAATGTCAGATGGGAAGAAAGCAGGACACATTCCACTGCTCACACACACACACACTCACATCTCGTCTCTCACACCTCCTCTAAGTGTTCCTCAATTGTGGCTCGCTGCAGCGTCTCTCTGACTCCACTAATGAAAAGAGGGAGGAGGGGCCGACTGAAAGCGCTTAAAGAGAAGAACCTTTAACACAACACACACACGTGCCTGTTCACCCGCCGCTGCCCTTGCATCACTCCTCTAATGGCTGTCAAATTACCATCACCCAAACAAGACAATTAATTTGTCTCCAGCCTCTACGCTACATTCTGTAGGCAGTCACTTTCCTCTCTAGCTCTGCCACAGGACAGAGATTACATGTAAATAAAGTTCATGGGCTGGAGGACAGAAGACATACAGTGCAGGAGGAAACTGAGAAATATGACCGTACTGCACAAGTCAACGAGACTGAGAGATGCACTGAAGGACTATTTTAGCAATCAGCTAGTTTCATGTGTCATATTCATAGTGTGAATCAACTATGTCAATGGCAAATAAGTGTGTCCATTATAAAGAAAAAGGAAAACAATTCTCGCTATTAACTAGTTGCTTATTAACATGCATAATAATAATAATTATGCATTTTATTTATACTGCACTTTTCTTACACCCAAAGCACTACAACAAGTATAGTACAAAATACATCCTTAGAATAAAAAATACAACAACAATACTAGCATATTAGCTGTTTATTAGTAGTTATAAAGCACATATTAATGCCTTATTCTGCATGACAATATTTTAGATCCCTTAATTCGCCCCATACATAAACTTAACAACTACATTACTACCTATTAATAAGGAGTTAATTAGCAATCTAGTTTAAAACATACCGTATGTTCTAAAAAGGGTACAACAGTGCATTTAATTTTGTTTTATTGAAATGTTATAGATTTATTAGCAATGAGATTAGATAGAATGTTTATTTTTAGTATATCTTGAGACAAAAGTCTTGCTAATGATTTTTGGTTGTGTTCAAACTAATTATATCAGCAGTTTTTCAGTAACTGAAGAATATGTAACAGTGTGGCATTTGGGGGAAAAGTCACTATGATAAAAAAAATCTGGCAGATTTTTTTTTTTTTTAAGTGAACATTTTAATGTCTACATTAGTACAGTATATAGTATAGTATATTTATTTAACTGAGTCTCAAAACTATAAAATGTGACCCTGGACCACAAAACCAGTCATAAGGGTCCATTTTTTAAAATTGAGATTTATACATCATCTGAAAGCTGAATAAAGCTTTCCACCGATATATGGTTTGTTAGATAGGACAATATTTAGCCGAGATACAACTATTTGAAAATCTGGAATCTGAGGGTGCAAAAAATCGAAATACTGGGAAAATCACCGTTGTCCAGATGAAGTTCTTAGCAATGCATATTACTAATCAAAAATTAAGTTTTGATATATTTACAGTAGGAAATTTACAAAATATCTTCATGGAACA
>JAHKKF010509764.1:0-17962 GCA_019740295.1 Labeo calbasu | reverse complement strand
TGGTGTGTAGGTTGTGTGTTCTTACATGTTCGGACACGTGGGTAGTTGTGCGCCAGCAGAAACCTCTCCACCCAGTTCTCCATGTTCTGCAGGACCCAGCTGTGAGCCAGCTTATTACGAGGAGTCTGAACGGCCAACCAGTCCAAACACTGAGACGGGTTATACTCAATCACCTGACAGACATAGATCACACACTCAGACCCTCAACATATAAAGCTCTCCACAAAAACAAAACTACCACGTAAAGCACTGTTAAGTGAGAAATTGTAAGAGTGATAGGACTATCTGTGGACAGATGTACCTCCCAGATCCTCTGCAGGATGTAGGATGCAAACGAGGGCATTCCTGGAGGACCAGCAGCGAACTCCATCAGCATCGTCAGCAGCTTGAAGAACGGATTCGCCGCCTGTCAGATATGCACAAAAATGTTAGTGTGTCTAACAATTAAACAATAAAACAATAATAGTAGTGAGAGTTGTTCTTACTTCTGGAGTCAGTTTAGCAATGGAGGTGAATAGCATCGACACGATCTATAATAACACAAGAACACAAACCATGAGAAGTTGTTATAGTTTGATATATTTGTTTGCATGCTTAAAAATTTGTCAAGGACAAAGACAAGCCCAAGGTTTCTGAAGGATCATGTGACACAGAATACAGGAGTAGAAAACAGCTAGATTAAATTGTAATAATATTTCACAATTTTACTCTTTTTACTGCATTTTGATCAAATAAATGCAGCTGAATGAGCAGAAGAAACCTTCAATAAATGTTTGAAGGCTAATAAGTATGTTACGAACATGTAGCTGTTATAATTAGCTTTACGTGGCACGTCAGGAAAGATTGCGTGCGTGTCTTACGTGTTCGGCTAGACGGTTGTTGTATCTGCAGAGGCTGAATATGAGATTGCAGGTCTGTCTGATGTTGATGCTGTCTCTGATGTGCTGGAACAGGAAGGGGAAGCCTTTTCCTCCGGTCAGTGCAGCCATGTCACTCTGAGACAGAGTCAAGTGTCTGCAGACAAACAAAGACAAATGATCAGTATGTTTGGTGCTGCGGAAGTTACTTTCCACAGTTTTAACAGCCCTAAAATAGATTTTATATTCTTTAAAAGAATTTGTAGATGATATAAGGGTCAGTTTTTTAAAAAGCTGAATAAATAAGCTTTTCATTGATGTATGTTTGTTAGGATAGGTTTATATGAAAATATTGAGAAAAATCGCTGTTAAAGTTGTCTAATACTAATCAAAATTTAAGTTTAGATATATTTATGGTAGGAAATTTACTAAATATCTTCATGGAACATGATCTTTGCTTAATATCCCAGTGTTTCCCACAGGATTTTATGAGACTGTGGTGGGTGGACACAGTCTAGTTAATGAATGGTAAACACTGATATCCTAATGATTTTTGGCATGAAAGAAAAATCAATCATTTTGACCCATACACTGTATCGTTGGCTATTGCTACAAATATACCCGTGCTACTTAGACTGGTTTCGTGGTCCAGGGTCACATACGATATGCTTTGTGAAATTAAACCAAATACTTCAGTGCATAGTCGTACCTCTCAGATCGTGACTGCTCCACCAGCAGAGCTATGAGCGCGATCATCTTCTCCAGAGCGGCCGGCCGGTACTTCTCCTCCGCCAACGAGAGGATGTCCTCCTCTTCGTCCTCCTCACCCTCCTCCTCCTCAGATAACACCTCCACCTGAGGCTGAGAAAGAGAGATGAACGTTATGATCTGAGAACAGGGGAAGGCCAAATCAAAGAAGATCAAGTCTGATGAGACGGCACTCACATTTTCAGGTCCTTTAGTGCCTATGTAGAAATGCACCATTATTGAAATGGCTTGCAAAGACAAGAGGAACTGACTCTGTGAAGACAAAAAGGAGGGGAAAAAAAAATATAATAAAAACTGTCAAATTTTTAATAAATAAAATTAAACAGATAAAATAAAAAAAAAATTGCTAAATAAGTGAAATAAGTAAATAAATACATACATAAATTAAATAAGTAAATACACACGTTAAAACAAGTATGTAAAGCAGGTTAAAAAAAATAAATCACACTGTTGTCATCCAAGATGTTCACGTCTTTCTTTTCTTCAGTCGATAAGAAATTATGTTTCTGGAGGAAAACATTTTTAGGAATTATCTCCATACAGCGGACTTCAGTGATGCCCCTGAGTTTGAACTTACAAAATGCAGTTTAAATGCAGCTTCAAATGGCTCTAAACAATCCCAGCCGAAGAATAAGGGTCTTATCTAGTGAAACGACTGGTTGTTTTCTAAACAAATTGACTATTTATATACTTTTTAACCTCAAACGCTCGTTTTGTCTAGCTCTGCGTGAACTTTTCCGGTTCAAGGCAGTTAAGGTATGTCGAAAAACTCCCATTTCGTTTTCTCCTCCAACTCCTCCAAAATCGTTCTATATCACTGCAGAAGTGCTGACCCAGTGTTTACAGGAACATTCAAAGAAGTGAATATTCAAAAATGATCAAACACCCTTTACAATAAAAAAAAAAATGATGTAGGGCGATTTTGAGATGGGAGTTTTTCGACATACCCTAACTGTATTAACCTGAATTACACAGACTATCGCAGAGATGAGCATTTGAGGTTAGAAAGTATATAAATTGTCAATTTATTTTGAAAATGACATATTGTTTCGCTAGATAAGAACCTTCTTCCTCGGCTGGGATTCTTTAGAGATATTTGAAGCTGCATTTAAACTACATTTCGGAAGTTCAAACTTGGAGGCACCATTGAAGTCCACTGTATAGAGATCATTCCTGAAATGTTTTCCTCAAAAAACATAATTTTGTTTACGACTAAAGAAAGAAAGACAGGAACATCTTGGATGACAAAGGGGTGAGTGAATTATCTGTGAATTTTTGTTCTGGAAGTGAACAGCTCCTTTAAACAAATAAAAAAAAAAGTTCTTACCTCCTCTTCTCCCATTTTGGCGAACTCATATAGAAAGGCAAAGTATTCAGTCAGATGTTTGCTGTGCGGCTTTACTCCGTGTTCCATGATTGACAGCAGCGTCTTGACGAACCGCGTCACACACGAGCGGCTGCCGATGTCCTCCACCGGCCCGTCCATATCATCAGATCTGCAGACAGGGCAGAAGAACAACAGAAATGAGAAATTTCATACAAGAATTTCTGTTTTATTGACAGTATAACAGCATATGGCTTATCTGGCTCCTGAGGAGGACAAAAAGGGATGAATCACACACCCGTCCTCCATGCCCGGCTGCAGGTACAGGTGAGCGTGGACCGGTCTGAGGCGCTGGATCACGTGAATACACAACCTCTGAAACATCTAGAAAAATCACACAGCATATTCATTCATCTTTATCAAACTTTCACAAATAAATAGCAAACGTTTTCTGTTAACCCTTTTAAACTGGCTGTGTCAGCGCTGACACATCAAACCAAGCTATTCATGTTACCATAACTCTTCAACAGTTTGCACTATCAAAATTCAAATTGCTTCTGACAGTAGACAATACGCGCTTTCCGGCAATGTATAGCTTACTGCGGTAACTTCTTCCGCTCCGTCTGCAGATTTCTGTGAGAGCGGGAAGGAAGAATTTGAACGGAGCGCAGAGATTTGGATTGTGTAAAATAATAAACGAAACGAACAAAAACATGGCAAAACAGAAGTAAACAGCACAAAATATGACTGGGATGATTTCTGATGAGACTTGGGAGCAGGCTGAGTGAGACATTTTCACTTGCGGTGTGTGCATCTCTATAATGTGTCTGTGCGTGTAAATGTATGTGCGTATGTATGTGCATGCATGAACAAAAAAAGTCTCTTGAATGAAAACCCTGTGTCACAAACACACTTGTATATATGTAATATAGCTGAATATTCAAGTATGACGTTTTGGATTATTCCGCTCAAGATTTCTCTCTTTTTTTTTCCTAAATAAAAATCTGAAAATGTATTCACCACACAACACTAATGGTCAATAACTCTACTTGTTTTGAAAGCAATTTGTTTTTCTGAAAAGAATAACACCTTGCACTTGAAAATTGCACATTCTGTTAGAATTTTACAGTCAAATAAACAAAATATGTGAAAAATACCTATTCTACCCTTAGGTCTCTTGAAGGGTTAAAGGGTAAGTCCACTTCCAGAACAAAAATTCACATAATATAATGTACTCACCCCCTTGTCATCCAAGATGTTCATGTCTTTCTTTCTTCAGTCGTAAAGAAATTATGTTTTTTGAGGAAAACATTTCAGCATTTTTCCACATATAATGGACTATGGTGCCCTGAGTTTGAAATTCCTGAATGCAGTTTAAATGCAGCTTCAAAGGACTCTAAATGATCCCAGCCGAGTAATACGGGTTGTATCTAGCGAAACGATGGTTATTTGCATAAAAAAATACAATTTAAATCCTTTTTAATCTCAAACGCTTGTCTTGTCTTGCTGTGCCTGAACTCTGTGTTTCTCAAAAATCATCCTACATGGCCCAGTCTTTACAAAGTGAACATGAAAAGAAGATCAAACAAAAAAGGTTTAACAGCAATTAAGGACGTTGAAGTTGAGGGAGAACATGAGATGGGAGTTAGACACGACGAGCGTTTGACATTAAAAAGTATATAAACTGTATTATTTTTATGAAAATAACCAATTGTTTCGCTAGATAAGACCCTTCTTCATCAGCTGGGATCGTTTACAACCGCATTTGGGATCATTTGAAGCCGCATTTAAACTGTATTTCGGAGGTTCAAACTTGGGGCACTTGAAATGTTTTCCTCAAAAAAAAAAACAATTTCTTTAAGACTGTAGAAAGAAAGACATGAACATCTTGGATGACAAGGGGGTGACTACATTATCTGTAAATCGTTGTTCTGGAAGTGGACTTCTCCTTTAAGGAAAGTGTGTGGGTTTGTCTGTTAATAACAATAATTATCATCTTCATTTAAGGCTACATTTAAACAAAGGTGTTTATGTAACACTCACCTGACGTACGATCTGATTTGGACACTTGATGAGAATCTGCATTGGCCACCAGTTATCATCTGCCATCTGATCCAAAAACCACTGCGCACACAAAAATACACAGACAGGACACATGAATCACAAACACAGCATTATCCATTAACATCGATGATATCATTTAGCTGTAAAGTGATTTTCCAGAGCAGAAGATGCTGGAAAACAAGAAGCTGGATGTAAAGTGTGTGTTACCTCGCAGGCAGCTTGGCTATTGTTAAACTGTTTGGTCAAGAGCTCGATCCACTGCAGCATTGTGGGCTAAGAACAAAAAAAAACAACTATTAAGCACTAGAGAAAACAGAATCAGGCCTGTTCTGTACGCTACAATAGACAAACAATAGAAAAAAAACATCAGAAGAGAAGTCAACTCCATCTCACCTTTTCTTTGGAGTGGATGAATGTCTCCAGAACAAACGATGTGCTGAGCTGTGAGAAAAAGAAAGGAAAACAACTCAATTTATGAAACTCACTATTTCTCTGTGAACAATAACTCAGCCGGTTTGATCTGAAAGATGCTGCTTCATGAGTTGGTGTAGTGCTGCTCTGATAATTCATGTGGACCTACCTTAGCCGTCATGAGCGACACGGATTTAGGATCCGGTAAAGTGCTGGGAATACTGCTGCACAGCTGCCACATGAAACTACAGAGAAATAACAAAACAACAGAACAAAAAAGAAAGCAGAAAAGAATGAGAGGGCAGATAATATAAATGTATTTTAAAATAAAACAATTTTTACATTAAAAAAAGGAAAGAAAGAGCACATTATATATATAGACGTTCAGATTGATTATATATCACCATACATAAATATAAATAATGTAATGTGAAATAGCTCCAGACTGTTCTCTTACCCAAAGTATGTGTGTTCAAAGATGTTCTTGTCCTGGAGAAACTGCATGTTGTCGTGCCAGATCCACTATGAGAGAGACAGAGAGAGATGAGCTGTCAGTAAAATGCTCAGATGTGTGCAGTACAGACTGATGCTGATGTACAGTGAGGGCTGTACCTCCAGAAGATCAGGAGAAATGTCAAAGTTAAAGTCCTTCCCATTCTCCTCCTCCACCTCCACCCTCTTATAAAACAGCATGTAGGCACTGTGGGTCTGAAAGACAGACAAATCACACATTACTTTGTTTACAGAGCATTACCGGGCATTTCAAAATGAGAATGAGACATTATTTAAATAATAACAATTAATTTTTATTATTTTAACAATTATAAAAAAATAATAATAATAGTAATAATTTATTATTATTTATTACTATAATAATAATAATTTACAAATAATACATATTAATATAAACAATGAATAATTAATATAATTAATTTATAAAAATAACAATTTTATACTTTTTCTATAATAATTAATACGTAAAATAAAATTAAATAATAATAATAACAATAATAATTATTATTATTTTAAAAATTATAATAAGATAAAAAATAATAGTAATAAACTATTTATTACTACAATTATTATTAATATAAAAGCAATGTATAATTATACATTATTATTAATATAAAAATGTATAATTAATAATTCAAACCAAAAAAATTGTATTAATATTAATATTATTCTTATAATTAATATATAAAATACAATGGAATAATAACAATAATAATAATAATATATTATTTATTACTATAAAAATTACAATGCATATAAAAATAATGTATAATTAATATATAAAATAATACATAAAATGTCATACTATTCATATAATACTTAAACTTAATATGTAAAATAAAATGTAATATTTATTACTACTTTAAAAAAAAATAATATATACATAATATATAGTAATGACAACAATAATCTACTATTACTATTATAATTAATAAAATATATAAATATAAAATAACTACAATGATAATGTACAAAAAGTACTACTATTAGTATAGTAAGTACAATTAATATATAAATTAAAAAGAAATAATAATATTAATTATGATTAACATTAATTTGTCAAATCATATTTATCAATATTACTGTTATTTTATTGTTGTTGTTATCACAAAACCTACCTTCTCAAAGGAGAAATCCATGAACTTGTCTGTGACAGAGTCGTATGTTTTTGTCTGAAATGAGACGAGAGCATTTCTGAATTAAAACAACATAATCTAGACTTCATTATTTATAAGAATGTATCTTAAAAGCATATAAAATGACTTAATCTGATGGAAAAAAAATAAAAATAAAAATCTCAAAAAACCTACTGTCATCTCTCCACCAAAACACTCTGAGGCCAGTTGGGCCGAATCGAATGGCTTCACCTCTGCATCGTTAAACAGGTACCTGCAACAGGAAATGGCATCATCACTTCAAATTACATCAAACGCACATAATTGTCAGCTATCACTAACAAACTCTGGTCTAAAATGATTCAGCAGCTGTAAAAAGCAGTGTAAATAATCACCATTTGTTATTGCGGTAAGCGTGTGGGTTGATGATGTCCCTGATGAAGCTGTAATAATGGCCGCCGTCCGCCGTGCCCGTGTGCACCGTCACACCGATGAGGTCATACTCGTAACTCTCCGCCACTTTTGCCTCACTGTCGTCACGGAAACCTACAAATGACATCACGATTAGCTGAACAGAGTAGACAAACGCAATTTAAAAAACAATGTTTCTCAGCAGAACAACTGTTGTACCTTCCTTCCTGTCTCCCTTGGCCATGAGGAAGTCCTCGGTGTACGGCGTCATGTCGAGCCGCAGCGGGAAAGAAAAGTGCGTGTTTACTTTTTCCTTCATCATGGTCACCATGTTGAACGTGTAGCGCATGGTGTTAAAGCTCAAGATCCGCGGGAGCTTCTTAAAACAAGCCCTGAGAGACAGAAAGACATGGGTGAAACATTCAAGTGCCTTAACAGAAAGATTTCAGATCCGAGAGGAAGAAAAGAGCAAACGGTACCGTTTCTCAGCACGGACTTTCTTGCCACACTGAGAGCAGGTGTACATGTTATCACCCTCCAGAGTGTCCTTAATGGTCACCTCGTCCAAAGACTCCTGCAACACACAGACAGACACACATGATGTATTTTTGTTTGACTTTTGTGTGCTTTATCTCTTTAACTTGTCACATTGCTTGACAGATTATGTTTCTTGAGCATCAAATCAGCATATTAGAATGATTTCTGAAGGATCGTGTGACACTGAAGACTGGAGTAAAGATGCTGAAAATTCAGCTTTGATCACAGGAATAAATTACACTTTACAATATATTAAAATAGAAAACAGTTCATTTAAATTTTAATAATATTTAATATTTTAATACATTAAATATTATTGTATTTACAGTACTTTTGATCAAATAAATGTAGCCTTGGTGACCAAAAGAGACAAATGTGTTTGTATTATATGATTAAGACATTTTCTGACAAAATGGTATAATCTCACATTACAGGAATAATGTAACATTATTTTCTTTTTTTTTAGGAATTATTTTGTTATGTTTTATTTATTTTTTTTGCCCTCATCAAGCTTTTTTATACAAACAAAAAAACCCCACAACAATAATAATCATTTTGAATTTATTTAGCAGAAAAAAAAAATGTAAATACACCGCAAAGTATTTCTGGAGAACATAACTAAAACAATAATAGTTTTGTATAAAATCTATTAATTAGAGATGTTTTTGATTATTAATGTTTAATGAAACCATTAAAATGGAATCTAGAAAATGAATGGAAAACAGAACTTGGTAAAAATAAAAATGTAGTTTTTGTTAAGCTTTTAATAAATTGATTAATAAAATGTAATTAAACAATTAAAACTTAAAAAAAATAATAATAATAACATGGAAAAACTGAATTTTGAAAAAAAAAATAAAACTGATTTCAAAGGACCACATTAAACATTAGCTACTACAAATAGCTATCGCAAATGCTATTGCTATCACTATTGCAAAGCTCCCATCACATAACATTTTAACAATCAGCTACTGAAAAAACAATATTTATTAGTAAATCCTTTAAATCCTGTTCCTGTTAATGACCTGTACACACAGAGCATTACGTTTCCTTCTGATGAGTACGTTTGTGTGTGTGCAAATGAGTAACACTCACATAGATGTTCTTCATATCGGCCACCTGACATCTGACTGTGTAAAACTCCTCCGCCGTCTGACTCACGTGATCACAGTCCTGCACACACACACATCCAATCAAATTCCCATCCATGATCAGATTACATACAAGAGCTGCAGGGTCAAAGGGCTTGAGCTTACCAGTGAAACCACATTGTTGGTGATGACGCCTCCAAACAGCGTTTTGACAGTGTTTTTCTGAAACGACAAACACATAAGCATTACGTGTCTGTGACTATTTCACTAAGCTGTTTTCAAACACACAGATATGGACGCCATACCAGGTCCTGAGACATCTCCTCGATCTTAGTGATGAGGTCTGTGAAGAACTCGGTCATGTCTTTCTGCTCTCCTGTGTTCAGAGGCTGTTTGTCCATCGTGTAGGTCTTACAGAAGGGACGAGGGTTATATGCCTTCCTCTCGCTCTCCTGCACATGAACACAGGAGAAACTTTAAAATCACATCACATCAGCAGTCTTTAAACAACATTACGTCATGGGATAAAGTCACATACCATTAAATAAGTGAACATCTTCTGCAGCTCCAGCAGTGTGGTTTTATGCTTAATGTCCTCTGAATACTAAACACAGACAAAGACACAAATAATACACAAATCTGTCAACATCTCAAACCATTTTTAACTGCGGTAAAGCGATAGTAATGTATAATCTATAATGTATTACTGCATTTATGTCAAGACATGAAATGTATACTTTTATTCAACAAGATACTTTTAATAAATATTTCTTGAGCAGCAAATCATCATATTAGAATGATTTCTGAAGGATCATGTGACACTGAAGTAATGATGTTGTAATGTCAGCTTTGATCACCGCAATAAATAACATTTAAAACTGTTAAAATAGACTCGTTTCACAAAAAGCATGACTCACGCAATCAAGATCTGACTGTCAGGTTTATAAACTCACTTTAGCAGTAAAGACGGCCTGTCTGGCCTCTGGGATCATGTAGAGCTGTTGGATGGTGGAGGCCAGGTAACACGTGGCACCAAGGTTTGTCAATCCAACAAAACGACACTCGGCTCTGACATCATCATGGGGCCAGTAATCCCATTTATATGGAGCATGAGATGCTAAAATTAAAAAAAAAAAAAAAAATACAGGTAAATACATAACTATGCATTTATCAATGTTGTTATTGTTAACAAAAACTAAAAATATTAAACTTCATTCAAATAAAATAAAATAAAATAAAATAAAATAAAATAAAATAAAGATTTAATTGGATTTAATTCAAAATTTTGCCTTGGCATCTAAAATAAAATAAGTTTAAACTGAAGTATTTAAATTACTTAAATTAAAAATTAAGGTGTGTAAAAGTTAATAATTCGCTAAAAAGTACAGTGAAACAATTTGAGGACAACCTTGCTAATAAAAAGATTTTTTTGTTTCTAATATTGTCTTCCCCTAAATAGAGGCTTAGGATAAAAAAATAAAAAAAACTTTTTATTGTAACACTTTACAATAAGGTTTATAAGTTAGCACTGGTTAACTACTTTAGTTAACATGAACTAAAAATGAACAATACTTCTACAGCATTTATTAATTTTAGTTAGGGCTGGCAAACGATTAATCGCATGTAAAATAAAAGTTTGAGTTTGCCTAATATGTGTGTGTACTGTTTGTTATTATTACGTATATATAAATACAAGCACATTCACGTATATATTTAAGAAATATGTATATGTATTTATTATCATTTGTATAGAATTTATATTATATAAAAATAAAAATATTTTGTACATAAATACCATTTCTTCTACATATATACATTAATTTGTGTGTATTTATATATACATAATAATTACACACACACACACATATAAGGCAAACTCAAACTTTTTTGTATGCGATTAACCGAGATTAATCGTTTTGCCAGCCCTAATTTTAGTTAATGTTCATTTCAGCATTTACTATTGTATTTTAAAAGTTTTTTAACATTAAAATCACGTTTGTTAACATTAGTTAATACACTGTGAACCAACATGAAGAAATAATGAACGACTGTATTTTTATTAACCAACATTAACAAAGCTTAACAGCTGTTCATGTTAGTTAATACGTTAACTAATGTTAACAAATGGCAACTTACTGTAAAGCGTTACCACATTACCAAGTAATCAGTAACCCCTTACAATAACCTTTCTTACTTAATGCATTAATTAACAATGAGGAGTACATGTGTTACAGTATTTAAAAATCTTTGTTAATGACAGTTAATAAAAATATACTTGTTCCTCGTTCATTCATATTAGCTCAGGTTTATTAAATAATAACAGATAAAGTTCTGATTAAGAAAAAATGTATTAGTACATGTAATGAAATTAACATTACTATGATTAAACAATGCTTTAAAAGGATTTTTGTTATTTAATGTTAACTAAGGAAGTTTATAGTAAAATGTAACCAAAAATCTAACCAGCCTAATTTAAAAACACCACAGTCAGAAATGTCCACACTGCAACACACTCGTGTGTAACGCTCACCCTGCATGTGCTGCGACATGACCCAGTTGTGCAGCAGTCTGTAATTCTCCACCGAACCCTTGACAACCTCCACTAGCAGGTCGTAGGCTGCGGCACGCGCCGCGGGACTCTTGCATTTGGGCTGCTGTCGATCCTTCAGGCTGGGCAGCAGAAATAGCAGGTCATATGTGTCCCTGAGGAACTCCTGACCCTCCCGAGAAAACTTAAATGGAGGTTTGTGCTTCAGAACGCTGGTGGCCAGACGCAAGAGACCCGTCAGACCGTCGTCCTCGATCGCCCCGTCCTGCTGGTCCAAAATCTCACGACTGCAAGTAGAAAAAAAACAACAAAGTGATCAGCAAAACGGTCAAATACAGCGGCCTCAGAGCGATGTTCCATTAGCCTGACTAATAAAATTAGTTTGTTTGTAGTTGTGCTCTGAAGGGGCGAGTTACAGGTTCAGAAGGAAACTGATGCAGTAATCCAAGCAAAAGGAGCGTGTTTGACCTGCGGATGCAGTCGGCGAGGTGCCGCGCCAGGGCGTCCAGGTCCAGCAGGGTGGTCTGACTGGCGTCTTTCACGTGGATGTTGTCAATGAGTTTACAGAGCAGCCAGAAATACTCCTTACAGCCGGTGCGAAACATGGCCTCCTCCTCAAAATCCTCCACCTGCACCCGCAAAACACACACATACTTAAAGGAATTGTGCACCCAAAAATTAAATAGGTAAATAACACTGAGCCAGCATCTAAGAAGTGTTATAAATTTAAAAACATTTTTGTTTTTAGATCATAATTAAATTTATATTATGTATTTAATTTATATTTAAATTATAAATATAAAAAAAGCAAAAAACGTTGCACTGACAAGTTATGATTTAAGTGCTAAAATTATTAGTGAAAAAAACAAAAAAAAACTGAAAAACATTTTAAATTTAGAACTACAAAAAGACCTGAAATGGCTTCATGAATAATTACAATAAAAATCTAAATTTTAATTTAAAAGTTTTTTATTTTTAGAAAAATAAAAACAAATAAATAAAAATATCAAAAGCATATTATAAAATTACCAAAAACTTAACTAAAATTAAATAAAAAACTAAAACTAAAAATATAAAAATAAAAGCTAATTCTATATATTACTAAAATCACTAACTGAAATAAAAATAACGGAAACCTTTCACAACAATAAAAACACCTGAAATGACTTCAGGAATAATTAAAGTAAAAATGGAAATTTTAATTTAAAATTACTATTTAAAAATATAAAAAACAAATAAACAAAAAAGACAAAAGCATATTTTAAAATGACCAAACACTTAACTAAAATTAAAAATAAAAATATAAAAATAAAAGCCAATTCAATATACATTATTAATTTAACTTATATTTTAAATATAAAAATTAGCAAAAAAACTGGTGCCTTTGCAACCAACATAAAAAGGTTTAAGTCTTAAAATTAATTTTAATAAATAATCGGAACTTTTTACAACAAAACAAGACCTGAAATGGTTTCATAAAGCCATTTCTAAAATTAAAATGAAATACTGTAATTAAAATAAAAATTCTAATTTAAAAATACTATTTAGAAATATGAAAAATGTAACGTTTTAAAAATGAAAATGAAAACTGAAATATGTATATGCATATATACAGTGTTTGTACTTACTCTCAGGGGTTTAAGCGCTTGTGCGTCTGGCAGGAACTTAAGCAGTGTGGACGCGGCGAGCAGCAAGAAGGATCTATTGATGGATTCTCCTCCCTCCAAACCTGACAGAGACAGCTTATAGAGACCACTACACGCCTCCTGACGCACCGCCGTCTATAGATACAATACGAAAATACAATAAAAATACAATGTGAAACAGCATTCCTGCAGCTCAAACAGCACAGCATGGAGACAGCAATGTCAAGTTCATGCAAGCAAGAAATAATAAACAATTTTAATAAATAATTTTACATTTAAAAAGTATTAATGTATTCACTGGAAATAATTAACACAACTTTTGTAAATATATTTATTATTTTGTGCAATACATGGTGAAACTACTTTTTTTTTTTTTTTGACTGGTTTGACTAGCTATGGTTTGATTGGTTGATATAATCATTCCCTGCCCATGTGACCTTAATTAGATCAGTAGAATTTGTTTGTTTACCTCTGGTATGAGCAACGTGAGCTTCTTCAGCCAGTCGTGCAAATGTTCACTATCAGCCAGGCTGGATTTCACCAGAGAACAGCAGTGAGCCCAGCTCACCAGCAGCCACATGGAGTAATGAGTCACTGCGGAAACATTATTAAAACATATTAATGTCACCAGTAATGAGTAGAGAAAAGCAAAAACCCTCAAATATGTATAACAAATGATGTGCTTACCCTCATGTCTGGATCTGTGATCTGACTGGGCTTTCAAAACCCTGCAGGATAGAAGACAGAAGGTAAAAAAAAACAGAAAAATTATAAGCATATAAAAAAAAAATTAAAATGTTATTCACCTGTGTGCCAGATTGTCGTATGTGTAGGCCACGTTGATGAGCCGCTGGATGAGGTTGGTGCCTTGAACAAGACTTAGAAAAACCTGACAAAGACGACAACCTCAAAATTAGAAAAAGCAAGCATACGCAGAAAAAAAAAAAAAAAAAAAATCAACCGTGAAGCTGTTTCAAACCTCTGTAAGACGAGGTATATGCAGGCCCTTTCCGTGTTCCCCGGCGGTTTTGCGGGACTTCCCTGGCCAAGCTCTCTTCCTCTGTGTGTCCGTGAGACCAGACCACGCGAAAACGTCATGATAGGCCAGGTCCAGATCAGCCGGATCCACAGCGAACTGGCAAATTAGCTTCAGCAGACACGCGAGACAGTCCAACAGCCACTAAAGAGAGACGAGAAGAAATGTGATTTTCACAGCTGTCCAACTGAGCAGGGTAAAGCTCACAAAGAAAATATCCTGGACTCATTTCACCTTAAAGTCAAAAGGAAAGAAGATAAAAAGCCTTTGCAAATGTTACATGAGACAGATGTTGTTGACACTCACCACAGTCCAGGATTCTTGTTCTTTTGGCTCTAAAATTGCAGAGTTAAAAATGTCCAGCAGAAGCTGAAGACCTCCAGACGACACAAACTAGAAGAAAAAGACATATGCAAACTAAGATTGAGAGACATCAGCTCAAACATACAGGTTAACAACCACAAATCACCACTAGATTTGGTGTTCAAATGAGTGCAGTTACCTAGTTCATAAGTCACTGAACAATAACACCAAATCACTTTGAGTTGAAGTGTGAGAGGAGGCAAAGAGGCGTTTGTACCTTGCAGCTCCAAGTGTTCTTGCTGTTCTCGATCTGTTCCTCACTGGAGTCGTCGGAGTCTGGATACAGATCACTGTAACTGCCCTGAAATACAAATACACACACGTCTCAAGAGACAAAACTTCCGCATGTGTGAAGAAGATCGTCTGAGTGTGTTTCTGGATGTGTACCGTAGACTCGCGGTGAATCCTGCGGTTGGGTTTGCCGAGAGCCTCTATGATTTCTAAAGCGTAGAGCAGCTTATGAGGGCTTTTGATCCTCAACAGATCCTTCCAGCACAAACCGTCAGATCCCTAAAGACACGTTGGACACAAAAATCAAACTTCATACAGTTTACACTCAACAAAATAAGTAAAATGTGAAATTCTGAAGTTGAAAGACTATATATTTAACACTCATACATATGACATAATTTAATACAGTGAATAAATGACAAAAGCATATATTAAAATGATCAAAAACTAAACTAAAATTAAAACAAAAACCTAAAAATTTAAACCAAAAAAACCTAAACCTAAAAAACCCTAAAAAATAATTTAAACCTTTTACAACAATTAAAAGCCATTCATCAAGCCGTTTCTAAAACTGAAATAAAATACTGTCATTAAACATTTAAACTTTAAATAAATCGTAAATAAAATTTCTTAATTTTTTGCTTTAAAAATGAAAACTGTTTGTTTAATGCAAATATGAATATATATTATAATAATATATCATTTAAATGCAAAAACATATTTTCACTCAAAAATTGCTAGTAAATTTCAACACTGGATTAAAATGTAAAATTTTGAAGTAAACAGATCCTGAAATATTAATTTCTGGAGTACAAAAATGTATATAAAATTTAATATGGCAAATACATAAATATTATAAAATACATTAAAAAAAAAAAAAAAAAAATATATATATATATATATATATATATAAAATGTAATATAGTAAATTAATTAAATGGCTTATTATTATTATTGTTATTATTATGTATTCATTTCCCCCAGCACAAAACTAAAAACTTTGTTTAATGCAAATAAATATGTAATAAAAAATACATTTTTCACTTGAATTAACACACTGAATTAAATGTGAAGTAAAAACATTTTGAAATTTAAAATTGGTACACAATAATGTAATTTAATATAATATAGTAAATAAATAAAATGTCTCATTATAACGTATTATAAACAAAACTAAAAACTATTTGTTTACCGCAAATAAACATGAAGAAAAAAAATGTACTAAGAAATTTCAACAGTTTTAATTAAATGTGACATTTTGAAGTAGATTTTGAAATTTGAAATTTTGAAGTACAAAATAAGATTTCTTTGTGTATTCAGTTTTATCCCAAAAACAATTTTTTTTTTATGCATATTTAATTTTATGTGAATCTTCACTCAAAAATTGCTAGTGAATTTCAATGTGTTGAATTAAATGTGAAATTGTATGGAAATACATAGAATATATTATTATAGACCTATATATTTCAAAACATGATCCAATAATCTTAGTTTTATTTAGAACTTCAAAAACTCATTATTTACAATGTACATGTTCAGGCTAATAAGAGCTAGAAATCTCTAATGAATGGGCAGCACGGGTCACATGACTGACCGTGTCATCGGAGATGTTCTGGAAGGCCTGGAGCATGCTGGGACATGTGGGCAGCAGCATGAGCAGCTCCCACACACGGCGGGATAGATTCTCTGCGTGGAGGTGCAGCTCCTCACAGCGAACGCTCTGCAGGAAGAAACAAACTTGATTGAATACTGGTTTAACTCAGTCTGAACGGAGTCTGAGGCATGGAGCAGGACATTACCTCAGTGCTGTGTTGGGGTCTGTCGGGACCGGGCGGTTTGAAGCAGGCCAGCATCTCCAGCAGGTCGAAGAGTGTGGTGAGGTGGGGCTCCTGCAGGAGCAGCAGCATGGGGATGTGCTCCTTCTGAGGGGGCGGCAGACACGACGCAGGCAATTGAACACCTTCGCCTTTCCTCTCCCTCCGCGGAGCGCCCAGAGACACAAACACCATCTGACAGCACACACAAATGTCTCAGGGTTTTATGTCTAATGTTGCAGGTTCAAAGGTGCATGTGGATTTGTTTGCATTACCTGCATGTCTTTGAAGCCGAGCTCATGAAGAGTTTTCTCATCATAGTCGGTGGTCAGCTCGTGTCCTGATGAGATCATGCGCACTGGACCCATCAGACCACCTGCACATAAACACACAAGACTTTACTTCTCACAAAGTCTTCCAATCATACTAATAAATGATAGAGTCACGGTCGTCCAATAGAGCGTGTGTTTTCTGTATGTACCTGGGAAGTCCTGCTGGCGGCTGGTTTGGCCGAACTCCTGCAGCTGTGCCTGTTGGCTGAGCTGATCCTTCTGAAGGTTCTCGTACCAGTGCGTGACCTCTGCCCTCAGATCAGCCACCTGATCGCTGGGGTACATCTCGATGGTCATCTACACAGACACAGAAAGCTTTATTAAACCTAGCTTGATGTCTGAGCACACACTAGTGATGAGGGAGATGATGATCAAGGCGAACCTTGTCAGGCAGTCCTGCTGGCTGACACACGATCCTGAGCGGGAGAGACTGTTTATCACTGAGAGCTTTCAGATGACTGCTGATGCCTGTGCCCTCGATCTGCCACTGCCGCAGGTGATACGCAAACCTGAACACACACACACACACGTTTAATTTTCGTTTAAACTTAATATAAAAAAAAGAGGAGAAATGCCACTTTTCATGTAAACATGGTTGTCTTGCAGTGTCACTGAGGAATATGTGTACCTGCGTCTGAAGGCCTCCAGGTGCGTTTTGAGCAGCAGCAGTCCTCTCTCTATGATGGTCAGGCTGGAGTGGGCGTCTTTCTCCAAGTTAGCAGACGCCATCATCAAGCTCTCCATACACTTACTGATGAACTCCTGCTCTTTCTCCAGACCCGTTTTACCTGCGGTCACACACACTAATAAATACACCGCATTACACACACACACACAGATATTCATAAATAAAACAAAAAAGAACACCATCAAACTCCAACAGGACAAACTGCAGATCTAT
>JAHKKF010509763.1:0-16580 GCA_019740295.1 Labeo calbasu | reverse complement strand
CGTATAGTTTTCTATAATGAAATTGTTAATCTGGTTTTCATTTTCATTTTTATCATTTAATTTATTTATTTAAATTTGGCAGAAAATACCTTCCATACCTGTAGGCCTAGCCTAAGTTATTTGTTATTTTATATTAGGCATATATGCTATTTTTATTCGTTTTGTTAATAAAAGTTCCATAATTAATTTATAGGCTAAGTGAGTTTAACGTTGTATTTTGTTGTTGCTTGAATTGGATTCAAGCAACAACGTGGAATGCCTTTAATTTAAAAGTGAAAGTAAAATGTGCACTGCCCAATAGCTATATAAAAGTGAAGGAAAGGGAGTGGAAAGAGGGAAACTGTGCCATTGAAGTTCGGAGCCAGTTTCCTACTTTCCTTATGACTGAGAAACTAGTTTCGGATGTAACCAAACAGTTAACTTGCAAAAGCGGGAAAATAACGAAAAGAGAATCCTCTCTATCGAGACAAGCTCGCGAGGATAAGGGGCTTAAAATGAAATTAATTTACCCAAAACGTACTTATTCTACCCACTAAAATAATAGGATAATATAAATAAAATGAAAAAATGAATTGAAAATAAAATCATAATTGGCTCTCATCATTACTACAAACAATCATTACAATAATCGACCGATTACTCGATTACCAAAATGATCCTTGGTAACAGCTAAGCGTGCTTGACCACCATTGTAACCATTAGGGATGTGACCAGAAAGAGCAACACAAACAGTCTTTTTAACCACACTATAATCATTATTTCAGTGTTACAGACATTTAAATAATAGGAGTACTGGGATAAAAGTTTATAGTTTGGGTATAAACAGGTATTGTCTGTAGCGATCAAAACAGTATCTTAACAGTTGTATGTATATGCTGCGTTCACGCCATATCGTAATTACTGTAATTTCGAGATGACAACATGTGACGTTCTACTCGGAGCTGTTCACGTCCTCGGACTCGGAATTATGGTTTTTTATGGCAACACTATCAATGCCTAAACAGAGCCTACGTTGGTCAGGTGGTACAGCGGTCATGTGGTACAAGTCGTAGCTCTCAGAAGACTCCCAGTTCACAAGTTGTAATTACGAGTTCTACGAGGACGTGAACGCTTTATACAATCTGGAATCTAGTAATTACGGGAATTCCGATATGGCGTGAACGCACCTATAGTAATGCTTATCCTCTTCCGCCAGGAGGTGGTGACAACTGCCTGTTTAAAAAAAGTATGTCATTGAATGATTCATTCAGGAGATTTCTGGAGTCAAACAAGTCTTAATGAAGTGAGACTGACTCTTTCATTGAATATATTTTTTTATTTGTTTAAGTGAATACATGTTTTTAAAAGACTTAAGCAATTAACAGTTTGACAGAACCACTAGTAAGTTATGTTATTTTGTTTGGATTTCTGATCTTTTTTTCTCCACAATCGTGAGAGAATCATGGTCTCCAATTTATTAAAAACAACTGGGATTCTCAATTTATCCAGAATCATGAAGCTCTTGTTTACTACTGCATATAATTCATTAAAATGGAAGTTCAAAATGCACTCACATTTTTTTGCATTTTGTCTTTTTCAGTTGAATAAAAGACTATTTTCCCTATATATTTCCCCATTGAGGATTTTTTAAGAAAAGTTAAAAGTTAAATCTTGTCTCATTCTCGTGAACCCAGTCTCTCATGTCTCGTTTCGTCTCATGGGATAAGTGTCTCGTCACAGCCTTAGTAACTATCATAGAAACTTTCACAAGCTGTATTTAGTTTTTGTAGTGTTTGAAGGAAAAATGTCTAACAGTGATGGAAAATGTTGTTGACTGAGGTGAAGAGCTTTTCATTTTTACTGTAATAAAAAAAAAAAAAAAAAAAAACTAATGTGCAAGAGCGTTACTTTTTTCCAATCAGTATAACACAGTAATGCAGAATTTAGTGAAAACTAGTAAAATTAAGTCTAGATATCTACAATTTATATCACACATATTAAGACCAACTGATACAAGATGCAACTGTGATGCTGGGGACATTTATTGAAAAGCTGTCTTTCCCTGTGGTGCTGTTTTAGGTGAAGTTGGACTCCAAATATTCAAATCGCACCTGTGGATTGTGTGGTGATTTCAATGGGGTTCCAGTTTATAATGAGTTTATTCAATTAGGTGAGTTTTTGTAATTGTCTAATTCAGTCATTATTTGTCAATTACAGACAGCATATTTACCTTGTGTATTGCTAATTTTAGTTCTCCAGGAACGTCGAGTGTCTTCATTATAGAACTCATGTATGTTTTATTCAATATAGAGCGAAAGGTTGGCATCAATGAGTTTGGGAATAAGCAAAAAGTTCCCAACCCTGAGCATGGCTGTAATGAGCCTTCTGAAGGAAATGATGGGAAAAATTTGGTGGACCAGTGTGAAACACACGTAAGTCACAGAAGCTATCTGTATGGGTTTAATAGATTTAGGTGGAATTTCTTAATGCATGATGGTTGTTTGCTTAATCTAAAACAAACTGGCAGTCACTCACTATGACAACGTGTTCAAAGATTTGGGACCTACTCACACTAGGCAATCTGAACTGTGGTACATGTTACGTATGGAATGTGATTTTTAACTATGCCAATGCCATAGGACGAAAGCCCTACTAAATATACTCAAATTAATTTAAAAGAGTACTATCAAAGTAATAATAATAATAATAAAATAATAATAAAAGTTGCATCGTAATAACAAAAGCGTGCTCTGACCCAAAATGTTAAGTGCAATGTGAGTGCAGGCCAGTGGGGGAGGGGGTAGGGAGGACAATTGAACTAAGGCTCGGTACAAGACAACCGTACCGAGTGTGAGTACGCCCTTACAGTATTGATCAGAGGTGTCCTGCTCCTGGTAGGGTAACCACCTGTCCCGCTTTGCGTTGTACCGCACAGCACCCTTGTCACACATGTTGCGTATTGAGAAAATCTCCTGCATTTTCATCAGTCTGTTGGTTTTTAATTAGCATATTATTTTAATTACCATATAATTTCGCCTTTTCAGGAAAGCTTTTTGTTTATTCTTTTTGCGGCATAGTTTCTGGTCAAAGGATTTGCGGACATCATCAAATGATCTAGCACCACCGACGGAAATGGTTGAGCGCACACGGAAAAACACGATAATCTTCATTCATTTTAACCAATTTAAAAATCAATGGAGCTTTCAGACGCGACTTTCTTCTTATTTTAATAGTTTGTTTGAGGCAGGACAGTGTCCCTCCAGGACCAAGTATGGACACCCCTGGTATTGATGTTTAATGTGGACCTCTGATACACTGTACCTGTGTCACTGTAGCGGGCAGATTGTGAAGCCCTTTTGAAAGATGAAGACTGGTTCTCTTGTACTGAGATTTTGGACCCTGAGCCGTATATCGAGGCCTGTATAAATGACACGTGCTTGTATCAACCTGAAGACACTGACAACTCCACGGTCTGTGCGACTTTGTCTGAATATTCACGTCAGTGCCTGCATGCTGGGAGAACTCCGCCGACCTGGAGAAGAGCTGACTTCTGCGGTAATAACTACCACTGAGCTCTGGTGGACGTCACAGGATTCTTCTCTCTTGAGCTTTTCTCTTTTTTATTATTATTGTTTGAAATAAATCATTAGAAGCTCTGTACAGGTTTTCCTGTCAGCTGTATTTTCTCATAAATTTCCTTGTTTAAAATAAAAATTACATCAACAGATAGAAATAACTGCACTATTTTATATAAAATCTTCAGAAAAATAATCAGTCAACTGCGCTTTTTCATAATTCAGTTGTAAAGACTCTGTATTCCCGTGCAGCTGTGACTTGCCCCTACAATATGGTACATTCTGAAAGCGGCTCCCCCTGTATGGACACCTGCTTACACAAAGACACAAACGCACTGTGTGAGGAACACAACATCGATGGCTGCTTCTGCCCACCAGGTCAGTACCTAATTCACAATATTCAATTTAATTTTAGTGCCACTGCATACAGAATCCTGTTTGATGATTATGTGTGGTTAATTAAAGAACCACATTTAGAATAATTGTTGATTTTCTAGTACATTCAGTAGGACGCATTTAATGAAATGATTAGGAACTCTATTTGAACTGTTTGGGAACTGTGTTTGAATGTTTGAACTGTTATAGGAACTGTGTTTGATGAAATCTCAAACACGGGTTGCATCCCGGTGGAAAAGTGTCAGTGCAAACATGACCGCATCTACAATCCAGGAGAGGTTCTTCACAAAAAAAATGAAAAATGGTAAAAAAAAAAAAAAAAAAACAATTAAAACAGGCTGTGTACTGCACTGTATTTCTACATTGTATCTGTAGTCTTAAAGGTGGCTGTTTATGATGTCTGTAATTGGGTTTTGTAATTCAGTATATGTAAGGAAGGAAACTGGATCTGTACGAGTATTCCCGGCCCTGGCCTGTGCGCAGTAGAAGAAGGATCTCACTTCACCACCTTTGATGGTAAAGAATTCACTTTCCATGGGGACTGCAACTATGTGCTTTCAAAAGTAAGTGTGTTTTAGTTACTAACTACAGCTTCTAAAACATTTACATTTGGAAATTAGAATTATGTATTTTGTATTTATGTTGTATTTTTTTCTTGTATTTTTGTTTACGAATTATATGTAAAATTCTTAATAATGAAGACTATAAATATTTATTTGTGTTTTTGTAGGACTGTAAGAAGTCAAAGTTCATCATATTGGGTCGGATTGTTCCTTGTGTTGCCCTTAATACTGACACCTGCTTGAAATCCATATCAATGCTGTTTAACAATGACAAAAACCATGTAAGTAGATTCCCTTACACACAAAATGTTTTTATTTAATGTCTTTTAAAGGATATCACAGATTTGTTTAAAGTTTAGTTACAGTTTCTACTGTACAGTCTTTGATCAACAAATTGCTCAAGATACGTACATACAGTGACACTGTGTCTTTCTTCATTAGCATCTGCTGATAAAAGCTGACGGCACAGTAGTACAACACAATGCAATGGTTTCACTTCCTTACATTACAGGTGAGAGAAAGGAACTCTGTATTTCCTTTCTTCTTTTTAAAACCTGTGTTGAAACTGAAGAGCTTATTGTTTGTGATATTTGTGTGACTCTTTTTCTCTCAGCTGACTTCATGGTGTTCATGCCATCATCATTTCACATCATGCTTCAGACCACCTTTGGGCTGCAGGTGCAGGTACAACTAGTGCCTCTTATGCAGGTGTACATCACCGTGGACCAAAGCTTCCAGAGCAAAACTTGTGGTGAGAACTTTCAAAAAACAACATGAAATTTAGTCTACTATCTATATTAAGTAGTGATCCATCACAGTGACCAGCAATGTGCTATTCATGTGTTGTACAAGACCCAGACTTCTGATCATCCAAATATAAATATTTGTGTTTGTTACTGTTTTAAACTATGATCTAAACATCACTTAAAAAAAAAATGTTTTAAGAAAATTATTTTAAGTAAAAACAATTATTTTATGAAATTATGCAAACATGTTAAAATGCTATTTTTTTTTAAGTATATGTAGTCGAGATGCATGAAATCCTTGCTAGGAAGAAGATTGCAAAAACGTTAAAAATGTTACTGTTACCAGGCTTGACTTACATATTCATGTCAAAGGTTAAAGCTGCACCTGTAAGCTTTTACATGAGCAGGACAGTTCGAAAATCAAACCTGATTTCAGTCCATTATGCATGTGGCCTTAGATGTGTGGTGTTCATTGGTTTGTGCAGGTCTTTGTGGAAATTTTAACAAAGTCCTGTCAGATGATCTGAAGACCCCTCAGGGAGTGGTGGAGGGTACAGCAGTTTCCTTCGCAAATGCCTGGAAGGCCCAGTCCAACTGCCCCGACCGTACTGAAAGAATGGACGACCCCTGTTCCTACAGCAGTGACAGTGGTGAGAGACTTTTTGCAGAGATAGCAGACCATTTACAATATCTATTTTTTGTGTTATGTCATACTTGTAAAGGAGAACTTAGCATATATGTGTGCTTGTAACACCATGTTACAATGTTTTTAGAGCACTTTGCTGAGTACTGGTGTTCCAAGATGAAAGACCAGGAGAGCCTTTTTGCCCAATGTCATGCCACTGTCAATCCAGAGAGCTACTACAAAGTATGATCAATTTTCCAAATTGTAATGAATGTTACTCTACTTTCCACAATAGGCAATGACACAACATGTCTGTGTTCTTTCAGAGATGCAAATACTCCACCTGTACCTGTGAGAAGAGTGAGGAGTGTCTGTGTGCGGTGTTCTCCTCGTATGCCCGGGCCTGTGCGGCTAAAGGAATAATCCTCCAAGGCTGGCGAGAAATCGTGTGTGGTAAGATGGCTGAAAATGGTTGATTTAGTGCAATTCGCCAATTTACCATTTTCTATTGCTTACAGCACAGACACTGTCAAACTGTCAAATATAATACACTACAGGTGGGGGCATTCACATTAGCTCACTTTTTTTTAATTCATGGAGATCCATGGAAAATGTGCCATGCTTAAGAGGAAGATTTCTGCCATCTGTTGGAAACAAATTAAAAATTAAAAATGACATGATATTCCCACTATAATTACATGGCAGCACAGGATCACTTATTGGCCCATTTGCTGTTCTTTTTCATAGGTTCACTCAATGTTGCCTAGCTATTATGCAATGGGAAAGCCCCTTGGGTGTGCCGATTGTCTGAAGCCTGCATGGAATCACACCAATTCATTGAGTGATTTCCTTCCTTTTGAAGCGATCATTTAGCCTTTCAGATTTATTTGGCCTGTGTTTCGGCTAATTTCTTGGAATTTCTCTTTTGCACTTCAGTGACTGCATTCAGTAGAAGCTTGTTTCTCCTCACGTTGAAGTGCTATGGAGACCACTCTGCGATCAGGAAGGAGCCTGTCAGCAGGTGTGATGACTCGGTTCCTCCCCCACCTCTCACGGTTTGGGGAGCTTGCAGTCACTCCTCAAACCTCCAGCGCCTGCGTAAGCAAATTGAGCTGAAGCACTCAGATAAACCCATGGCTTCAGCTTCGTTGGGTCCTTCTTGATCTTTATGTCAGGAAAAGGAGAGCTTCCCCCATTTCGCAAGGGTGGGACAGACTGTCCAAACATTTCTGTCCTCCCCCAAAAATGCTTTTCAAATATAGACCTGCTACTTCTGCCACTCAGTGTGTTTCAGGGTGCCTCGCTCCCTATCAGTGTTGAAGGAAAGAGACGCAACAGGCTTTCTCCCTTCAAAACATGTTTCCATCTCAGCTGCTGTTTATACATTGGGAGACGCTCATGGCTTTCTCCTTGTGTCAGCCACCCCTACTTATGCATCAAATCGCGCCCTTGGGTCAGTATCACCATAGATTGCCTTTCAACCCTCACAATACTCAAAAATTTTGGTCTTAATTTAGCATTCGCTTTATGTTATGTCATAAATAGTAGACACTCAAGTACTACAGAAACATGTTAGCTGAGCTCCCACAATTTTTTTTAGATAATTATGGGCTATTATTTCAAGATTAAACCATAAGATATGTCTACCCTGTCATGGACATATATATTACTGTTAAATATGTTTTCATAACAATATTAAGATGCAAATTATATTTTCTGAAAGGTATAATGTCCCTTTCCTAAACAGGGTTACTTGTTTGCTTTCAAATTATAAATACATAAAACATTTTATGTAAACCATGTGCTTTTTTTTCATGAAACTCATACAATTCGCACATGTATTTTTGTCTTATTTGAGGAAAACTGTGATATTTGGATATCAAAATATGACAAAATCTGAAAATGAAACGTTTATTCAACTTCGGAAAAAAAAAAAAAAAAAAGATGATTATAAATAATATAAGTACATTCTCAATCACATTAATATACAGCAAGTAAGCAAATTCATACAAAGAAAATTTGTCAATTTAAAGTTACCAACTTTCTCACCTCAGCCACTGAAATTCCCACCACTGAAGAGACAAAAAATCTGTTGACCAGATGTCACTAAAGGGGATGGCCTTTTTTTTAAAAGTGCAAATTCCCCAATACGGCAGGGTGGATAACCATTCAAGGGACATGAACAAACTCAGAAGACCCAGTCAGCTTCCTGATTGGTTCAGTGCTAGAGTTTCTGCAGGTGAAGTTTGGAGATGAAGCGGCTGCTACCACCTTGAGAATTTATGTTGCAGCTATTGCTTCTCACAGGGATGCGGACAAAGTCCCCCTAGGTAGACATCAATCGGTCTCTTCGTTCATGTGTGGGGTTAGACGTTTAATGTGTGCCCTGTCAGTTTTCCCCTTCTGGGGCTTGTCTGTTGTCCTAGAGGGGTTATTGGAACTGCTGTTTGAGCTTTTGGAGTCAGCTCTTAAACAGGTAAGGCGACACCCCTGCTGGCATTGGCTTCCATCAAATGCATAGGGGATTTGCAGGCTCTCTCTGTCTCACTTTTCTGGCCTTGTTAAAGTATTCTAATGGCCTAGACCCAGTTATGTCCCCCAAGGTTGTCCACACCATTCTGCTCACAGGTGGTCATGCCTCACTCTTTTTGTCTTCCTCTTTCTGTTGAGGACAAAGAGGCTTTACCTTCTTTGTTTGAGCTTGGCAGTTTTATGTGGACCGCTCTAACCAAAGGCGCAGTCCTCCCAGTTTTCTGGTAGGTTTCTTTTTTCACGAGTTCACCCTTACATCTAATCTGGTTGAGTAAACAGTAAGCATATTTTGGCGTGCTGTCCTGGGGAGGGCTCCGAGCCCGGAATATGGCCCGAACCCAGAGAACTCCCCCCATCCCAGGTATAGGATGAGGATAGATTAAGAGTGAGGAGCTGGGGTGGAGGAGGGATGCCGAAAAACAGTCAAATGACGGAGGTAAGTCGGCTGTGTGCATATATATGACTTGTACTAGTTTGGATGATTAGCTAGACGAGTTGCACCTGTGCCAAATTAGTTGATTATCTGATCGTGCTCCTCCCGAACTTTGTTATCAAACATCATTAGATGGCACAATCACTAGTATTAGAGTGGGTGACGTGGTGATGCCAGGCAGTGCCCATGCCATTAGCCAGCCGGCGTCATTCAATATGGACTTCAGACAATTGGCACTCCCATGAGGCTTTCCCATTGCATTGCATCATAGCTACGCAGCATCACGTTTTATATATAATCCGTTCAGAATTTTAATAAATGTTTTGTTGTAATCAGTAAAGCTCTCCAGAGTACACAATGAATCTTTTATTTACATTGTGTCTATGCTTGGTTTGTCATAGTGAAAGAATCTGGGAGATCCCAGCATTGAACAAAACTCTAGTGATTTGAGGTGCTGAATGTGTTCTACCTAACTGAAACACCTCTTGGCTATTGCCTTACAACCGATATGTATTTGATTGTCTACATTGCTCCATGCTGCGAAAACGTGTTGTTAATACAAACCTTTAAATTTATAGCAACACTACAGAAATACAATTTAATCAGCAAGAATGAAGTTAACAAGAACCATACACAAAAACAGAGCACACCATGTACTCTTCATCATTTTAAAAGAGCTCAGCTGTTTGGGTTTTGTAGAGTGAGAGTCTATGATCTTTAAAACACAACCCCTTTCAAACTGATCCCCATAGGGAAGTATACAGAGAATTGCCCGGCCTCACAGATCTACTCATATAAGCTGCAGAGCTGCCAGCATACCTGTCTGTCTCTTGCCTCTGAGCACCAAAGCTGCAGAGTTGATTTTGTGGCCGTTGATGGATGCGCATGTCCAGATGGACTCTACCAGGATGAGAATGGACTGTGTATACCTATGGAACAATGTCCATGCTACAAAAACGGGGTGACAGTCCAACCTGGCAAGTCTATCGACATTAAGAATGAACACTGGTAAGTACGTGATTGTAAAATCTTTACAACATTACCAGTTGTAAAAAAATGTTAAAATGTTGAAATGTACACTTCCCAAACTGTACATTTGAAACCTAAGATAATCTAATATTTTCTCTCTAGTGTTTGCGTGAATGGAATGCTCCGCTGTATGTCCTTGAAAACCTCAATTTTGGGTAAATCATTCACTGCCATGTCCAGTGTGACATTCATACGCTTAGTTCTAACATTGGTTAAAACTCATGTTTCTAAAGTTTCCAGATGCGAGTCTTTTTCAGTGTCTGATATTGTTTGCAGAGTGTCCTACTCCAAAGGTTTTCTTCAACTGCAGTAGAGCACTTCCAGATAACCATGGATTATTGTGTGCGCAGACTTGTATGCAAAAGGAAGTTGGTTGTGTAAGTACAGTTTCCAGTCTCTTTTTTTTTTCTCAAAGTACATCCCTTCATTTTTGCTAATGCCTTTTTCAAGGGTGGAACAGCTTTAACCCAGCAAAATTACTAATTACAAAAACTAATTACTAAATCACTAACAGTACATGGTGCCATTTGGTTTTCAGTGACTCAAGTGTTTTTTTATTGTAGCTAAAATTTTAATTAAATGTGCCTATGCAGAAACTTACTTTCAGAATTAGAGACATCCTCAGCATAGGCTCCAAATAATGTTTGCCCTCAGGCCCTCAAGCTGCGTCAAAGTAAAATTTAAATAATAAATCCACAGGAAAAGTCAGTCCAAACACATTTGAATGCAAATAATAGCAGATATGGAGCTAAGGAACAGACAGGGCTTATAAACACATGAAAAGCAATTAGAGGGAACAGAAACAAATGTGGAGCTAATTGATAATTGACTAAAGAGAACAGGAACAGAACCAAATATGGACAAACAGGAACTAAACCAAAACAGATCATATATGTGACAACGACACCGGTGCTTTGTAGAAGTTTTAAGAGCATGAATAGTATGTAACTGCTCAATTACATTTACATTTACTTACACATATTTCAGAATCAGAACATAGATGTCTATTGGTACAAAATGCGTCACATGACTAAACATTCGTCATCGTTTTCAAAAGTTTCATCATTTTCACAGTTCACACTACAATGGATATATTTGAAATTGACTTTGAAGTGCGTTTTTAACTCTTTAACACGTATGATCACTCCGGTGTGATCATACTTGGTTGGTCCCTGGAGCGTACGATCACACTGGTGTGATCCGAACATTCAGCACATCACATGATCAGCTACTGAATTCAAATGCTTTTGCGCTTTGGCTGGCGCAGAGCTAGATCAGACGTGCTGAGCACTTGTCATCTTATCACAACTCTTCAGTGTTTTCAACCATATAATGCGTATTTTAGGTACTAGGATTTTAAGTGCTAGCAAAAAAGAATAGATTTATAGTTTGTAGAAATACACACCAATGTCTATAGAAGCGGCAATAATGATCCTTAAAAATATAATCTGACGACATGTTTAATTGATATCATATACACATTGTGTATACACACACACTGTAAATTCCACAGCTCGGATTCAGCGCAAACTAACATGGCCGCACCCATCACCTGGTATAGATCAACTAACATGGTCATCATAAAAGTTTTTAAACTTCCAAATACATTTACTTGCACATATTTCAGAATCGGAATATCAGATATTTAATAATATAGTGAGCTTGTTTGTGAATATCATTAATAAAAAGGAAAAACAATATAAAAGTGATACACATGTCATACATATTGTGGCTACGTTGTGTCACGTGATAAGCATGACGCACCGCCATGGACGCAATAAGGCGATACATTCTAAAATCTTGGTGATGCTTGTAGACGGTGTGAGTACTACCACCCCTCCAAGTTTTCAAGTCTCTACAACTTACAGTTTGGTCTGCCCGATCAGTTTTAGCTGGAGAATGCTGATCTTTGTCCATTCTAACAATTACAATAGGGTATGTACTTGAACCCCTAAAAATCCTTACTAAAGGGGTTTTAGCGCTTTACGCTTGAACCCTTAAAAAACACATACCTCAAAATTAAAATTTTAAGCTGTATTTAGACCAAATGTGGATTTAAAAACCCAAAACAAAAATTTTGAGCTTCAAACTGAACAGAAATCATATTAAATTGAGTTATTCTTTATTTGTGTAAAATGCCTGTAAACAATTTTTTTTGTATTCTGGTTATGAAAAGCTTTTCAAGTGTGGATGCTCTGGATGCTTTTCAGATATTAACCCTTTTTTTGCTTCATCTCTCTTGTATCTGATCTTCCTCTTCCACTCACAGTCACAGTTTACGCAGGACTGTGAATCTGGTTGCCAGTGTCCTGCAGGTCTAATGGATGATGGCAGAGGAAACTGTGTTAAACCTTATGAATGTCCATGTCCTCACAATGGACAGTTTTATGCACCAGGGACTGAGATAACTATAGACTGCAATAGCTGGTATGTAAGCTACAGCTTTTTTTTATGGCTAATATTCACTTTTTGTAAAGTTACATTGAATACTACGCCATAATACTAGACCCACACAGAATCTACACCTAGATAATTCTGCTAAAGTCTCAGTGTCTATTATGTAAACAATTCTACATTTACTCCTTAACTTTAGTAGTGCATATTTGCACTCCCCTCCTGGTGTCTGGGCATTCCTGTTACTTAAATAATAAAGACTAGAAAGGTTGTAGGTTTATTACTATACAATGTATGATGAAATAAATATGGTAAAATGTATACCTTGAATTTAATGTAGGTCGCTTTGGATAAAAGCATCTAAAACATAAAAGCATCTACCAGATGCATGTAATCCTGAGAGAAGACAATTTTTTTAGTTTTAGTTTTTAGTCTTTTTAGAATATGAAACACTGTGGAATCACATAGATTCAAGCCTACTTTCTGTATTAATTTGTTTACAGCACTTGTCAACAGGGAACATGGACATGCACAGAAAATATCTGTCCAGGCATCTGCACAATATATGGAAGCGGACATTATAAAACATTTGACCAGCAAAGATTTGGCTTCAGGGGAGAGTGCAGTTACATAGCTGTTCAGGTACCAGCAGACAAGTACTTTTACGTGACACCACAGCATTTAGTATAAACTTGTATTTATTTATTTATTTTTGAGGCGGTGGCAGGTGGGGTGGCATACCATATGTTGTACTTTTTTGTGTTGTTGATGTTGTTTGTAAAGTAACATCCTCTTGTTTTTAAGGACAAATGTGGAAATAAGACAGGAATTTTTCATGTAATCACTGAGAATATTCCTTGTGGAACAACAGGAACAACATGCTCAAAGGCTGTTATCATCCTTTTGGGGGTAAGATTGGGTTCCTAAGACATTTAACAAACTTAAATAACATGAAGAATCAATGACAACATATGTTGCATTCAGTGTCTTTTGTATGTATCAAACAGCATCATCAATTAATTCTGAAATTATGTTTTTTTTATTTCTAATTTCTCTTGCACACTCTTAGAGAACTAAGCTACAGCTTTCTGATGAGATTGTAAAAGCCACTGATACTGGAAGTGGCCCACATATCAAGTACAAAGAGAGAAACATTGGAATGTACAGTGTCATTGATACTGACATTGGACTGACAGTTTTGTGGGACCGCAAAACCACCGTCCGCATCATTCTACAACCTCAACACATAGTGAGATGAATTGAAGCATAATCCAGAATTCATTGCATTGTTGCATACTGCATAAAAATAATAGCATTATGTTTGCAGTTATTATAACAGAGAAGACATTAATATTGGTGAATGACCTCCAGAGATAAGATTACTAGGTAACACTTTACAATACGTGTGCACAAATATGCATTAATTCATGCTTAATTATTGCACAGATAATCACGAGTTAATGTATAATTTATGATGAACTAAACCATTTATTAATGATTACTACATCAGCAACAAATGAACATTCTATATGATTCATAGATTAAGTAATAAATACACTGTTATTAGTTAAATGTGTCATAATGTATTAATTCCCTAATAACCTATTTTATTAATTAATTATGTAAATTCATATGTTAATTACCACAGTGGTCAAAACTATGTACTTCAACTTCCAGTTGTCTGCTTTAAATACTCACTAGCTAATGATTTGCAAATGTATCGTTATGTTGTGACTTTACTTGTTGAGGCACAAAACTATTTGTTAAGTAATATGCCATTGTGGTTATGGATATAGAATTACTTAGTCATGTGCCTCAGTGAGTTGGAGCTATGCATTTTCATGGGTTGAAGCCATTCATTTCAACCAGCTGTCTGCTTTAATTAATCATTAGCTAATGATTTGCAAAGATATCATTATGTTTGACTTTACTTGCTGAGGCACATGACTAACTAACTAATTCTAAATCTATAACCACAATAACATTTTACTTAACAATTAGTTAATAGTTCTGTGCCTCAACAAGTAAAGTCATATCATAATGATATCTTTGCAAATCATTAGCTAATGATTAATTAAAGCAGACAACTGGAAGATGAAATGCGTGGCTTCAACCCATTGTGGTAATTAACACATTAATTTACACCATTAGTTACTAAAATAAGTTATTAGGGAATTAATACATTATGACACATTTAACTAATAACAATTTATTGATTACTTAATCTATGAATCATATAGAATGTTCATTTGTTGCTGATGAAGTAATTATTAATAAATGGTTTAGTTCTTCATGAGTTATATATTAACTCATGATTATCTCTGTATTAGTTAAGCATGAATTAATGCATGTTTGTGCACACGTATTGTAAAGTGTTACCGATTACTACTTATTTTAGTAGAGTGAGCTAATGCAATCTTTGTATTTTCACAGGGAGATGTTTGTGGACTATGTGGAAATTTCAATGGGAATGGAAAAGATGACTTCACTACTCAAGGCAGTTTGCAAACCACAGACATAATAGAGTTTGTGGACAGCTGGAAAGTGTTAGGCACCTGCCTTGATGCTGCACCAGACTTTGACCCATGCTTTGAAACCCCTAATCGTGTGACATGGGCAAAAAGAGAATGTGGCATCATAAAGGAAGCTACATTCAAAGACTGCCATAATAGGGTACAGATGGAAAACATTTTGAGTCAATAAATGAAGTTCCCTATAATGTGGTATACAAGAATCCATTATAAAGGATGCAAATGCATGTTCCCACAGGTGGATCCAAACCCATATTATGAGAACTGTGAGAGGGACTCATGTGCATGTGACACAGGTGGAGACTGTGAGTGCTTCTGTACAGCTGTTGCAGCTTATGCTCAAGCCTGCAACGAGGCAGGTGTTTGTGTGAACTGGAGAACACCAAAGATCTGTCGTAAGCATCTTTCATTGTAGTAAATATCTTAAATCTGTAATCTTTGAATGTAATTGCAGATTCCAAATTTTCAGCCATTGTGCTTTCACAGAAAAAGACATTGCAAAATTAATTTATTGTCTGATCTGTTCTTGTTTTGTTTTTTTGTTTTGTTTTGTTTTTTTGTTTTTTTTGGTTACTGTTCCTTGTCAGCTGTGTACTGTGACTATTACAATAAACCAGAAGAATGCACATGGCATTACAGTCCTTGTCATACACCTTGCTACAAAACCTGTCACAACACTGATGATATCTGCAATAACACTTTACCCCACCTAGAAGGTAAGTTTGAGTACGTAGTATACACTGGATGTTTCTTTGCATGATATATATATAGTGCTGAATTTTCATCATTGATAAGTTAAGGAGCCGTAGTTGCCAGTAGGAAGTAAGGACCTAAAGGACCTAGATATAGTATATCTAATTTATGTGAAATTTTCAAATGATATTTATTGTGCAGGATGTTATCCAAAATGCCCAGTGGACAAGCCTATTTTTGATGAGCAAAATCAAAAATGTGTAAAGGAATGTTGTGTCGGATGCTATGTCAATGGAACTCAGTACAAGCCTGGAGAGAAAATACCAACTGATAAGTCATGTCATGAGTGGTATGGACCATGATGTAGCTCTGACATATATAGTATTTTAATCTGTGTGTGGTTCCTCCACCAGTAATTTTTATACAAATTATCTAATGTATAACATTCCTTTTACAGCATCTGTAATGAATTTTGCAATAAACAGTGTTTTCAAAAGCCTGGTAAGCAAAACACTGAACACAGAAAAAAAAATAAGTAGATTAAATCCAATTTGTTACAGTTTTCTTTTCCTTAAGTATTTTAATATTAATGATAAGCAAACATATGTTGTTTTGCATCATAGAGTGCTGTTACTACGGTGGAAAAGAATATGCAGACAAAGACATAATTTACACAGCTAAGAATCATATGGGAATGTGCATTTATGCAGTTTGCATAAATGGTACATTGATAACAACACAAGAACCCTGCACAACAACATCTTCAACACCTACACCATCTACATCAACAGAAATACCATCTACAACTAGTACATCTACTGGCACAACACCTACTTCAACAGTTACAACCACCTCAACTACAACTACTACCATTACTCATACACCATCTACATCAACAGAAATACCATCTACAACTAGTACATCTACTGGCACAACACCTACTTCAACAGTTACAACCACCTCAACTACAACTACTACCACTACTTATACACCATCTGCATCAACAGAAATACCTTGTCCGTATGGTAACTGGTCTGAATGGTATAATTCTGACTCAGGAAGAAAGAATGACAACGAGACATAT
>JAHKKF010509762.1:0-10958 GCA_019740295.1 Labeo calbasu | reverse complement strand
AATAATGACTGTTTTGGTCTATTTTAGCAGCGAAAATAGATCCGATGAATCCAAACAAAGATCACGAATTTGCATTTTTTTTTTTTTCTGTTTTTTTTTGCTCCCATCCTGTAGCCTACTCGCGCCCCCCCGCAAGAGTGTCCGCGCCCCCCCGGGGGGGCGCGCCCCACCGGTTGAGAACCACTGGCCTAGAACAACAGGGCCCTGATAGCTAGTGTTGCTTTCGTCAACGAAATTATGACTAAATATCGTCGTCAACGAACCTTTATCACGTGACGAAAACAAGACGAGACAACGTAAATGCTGGTCTTGTGACGATGACTATAATTAAATGAATAAAGCAATATTGTTGACGAATAAAAACGAGACTAAATGTGGTTTACAAAATAAAAACTATGCTAAAATGTCTCTTTATTTTCGTTAACCAAAACGAGATGAAACGAAATGTTACAACGTTATTTCGTTTTGTTTAGTCGCGTTATTATTATTATTTTGCAGTATTTCTGAAGTGGGCTGCATCAGGTCGCACTGTGCGGAGGCAGGCGATGTCACTTTCTCAAGCCCCATACAATTATTATGACTATTAGACAGTTATATACCGTTATCAGCACATGTTGATTCGTAGATTCGTGTCTGAGAGAATATGCGCCGTATTGCAGCGTTAGAAAAGGTTTTTTTTTACTTTTTATATAGTGAATTGTAAAGTTAAAACTGAAGTTAAGACGTTTATTTGTAGCTTCTTTGTAGCTACTTCTTTCTTTTCTAAATCCAGTCTTACTGTACATAAAGAAATGCTTGCTGACCATATCCAACATTACAAAGAAGCATTGTCCAAAGCAAAATCAGACTACTATTCTAATATAATTGGAGCTAGCTAAGGGAACTCTACATCTCTTATTTCTGTGATGAAGAATTTTCGGTAACACTTTATTTTAAGGGTCCAGAATAATGCATTAGTTAAGCATTAATTAACAGTTAGTTTGTCCACAATTAAGCATTAGTTAAGCACAAACACACTAGTACTTAATGATTATTTTAACATTTTAAGGGTCCCAAATTATGTATTAGTTAAGTATTAATGAACTATAATTCATGATTAACTTGTTCACAATTATGCATCAGATAAGCATGAACACATACATAAATAATGATTAACTGAACATATAGTAAGGGCATATTAGCCATTATTTACAAATTATTAAACATTTAAAGACACATCTATGCTATAAATTAACAAAAATTTAGCTAGTAATTGATTAACTGAATGTACAGTAAATACATTTTAACCATTATTTACAACTTAATAAGCCATTATTATTATTATTATTATTACTATTATTATTATTTTGTAGTGCTGTAAATATATTTCTGTGATTTAACATCTATTAAGTTAGCCAAATAATAAACTAGTAATTATGTTTAATTACTGCTGGTTTACAATTATATATGGCTAAAATAGTGTAATAAAGACTATTTGATGCATCAGGTTCTACAGTTCTAATAAAGTTATATGCACTTTAATTATGACACTTATTAAGTGATATTCAAGTTTATTTACCAGAATAAGCCAACAATTATGGCTAAACTGCCATTAATACAGTATTAATAAAGCCAGTTTGACCCCCTATTCTAAAGTGAAAGTTATATACACATTGATTATGGCATTTTATATTATTCAAGTTTATTGACAAGAAACTGCCATTAATACAGTGCTAATAGAGGCAATTTGATCCCGTTCTAAAGTAATTTCCAGTAATAAAATTTAATTTAATTAAAATTAACATACAATGTAAAACAGATAGAAATACAGATAACTGGATCACAAATGCAGCAAGTTAAACAACCCACATGTAGGTCACAAAATAAGGGAATAAATGCAGAAAGATTTTTTAGAACTTTTATGCTGGTTAAACAAATAACGTATTTTTGCAGATGAAATTGCAAATAACATCTGTAATAATTTGCCATATATTAATAACAAAAGAAAAAAAGTTATCAAAAAAAGATTACCTTTCAAGATGACAGTTAGAAACACTACTCACAAACAGGAAAGAACAGTGAGTAATAAGAATACAACAGAACTCTGCACATTGGACTTTTTTTTTTTTTTTGTTCTGAACGAGTTTTCCAAGTAGAAAAGAACTGTGAAATTAGAGACCTTTAAACAAACAAACAAACAAGCATACTTCAGATAAGCATCAGCCAAGCCTCAGTTATAGCTATGCTGCAAGGGTAAGAGCTCATTATTTTGTTTCATTTCTTCTATTTTTTGCTTTGTAGTAGCAGACATTATTGCATTGCACCTTTTGGCAAAATCAACAAGTTTCCTTGTTAGATTTTTTTAATCTCTTGGTAAAAACCAGGATCTGCAATTGCAAGCTCTGCAATCGAAGCAGTGGATGCAATAGTTCCTCTGTCCAACCCATGTCAATGGAAAGCTGCAGACATTGTTTTCACTTTTCTGAAAGTCTTCAGTACTTCTTTGTAGCGTTTAATCACTTCTTCTGGCTTTCTGGCTGCACAAAAAAAGTCAATGGATTAAATAAACATTTGATGAGAAAAGGCAATAAAACACCAAATCTCAGTTTTTAGTTCCTTGCCACAGTCATCTCTGGCTGCTTACTGTGGGATTAAATTACCAAAATGTTACGCAATACAAGTAATTGTAAAGTTAATTCATTATAAATAATGTGAGTTAATCAGATTAATTTTGTAATCTGTAAACTGTAAACTGATATCTGTAGTTCATTTAAAGGATTTTGAAACAATGTTACTTCAGAAATATTTGTTGACAGTTCATATTTAAAAACAGGTGGACGTTGTAAGCTAAAAGTATCAAAGCTATAAAAAAAGCTGCGTCTTCATACAAAGTCACACCAGAGATAGAAGGCAAACACTTATATTTTGCTCAAATGAATATTTATAATACTTGTGTTATTTGTTTCACTGGATTCTTTTGATCTAGTTACTGGACTTCAGAGAGTCAAGATCCAATTATCAGCAGCACTATATAAGGGTGGCAAGTTTTAGGGTTATGAATTACAAATTCAGCATTTAAATTGAGATCTACCATTTATAATAACAAACATTATTCTTACCTCGTCCAGTTCTGTGTTTCTCTCTACAGCTCTTCTTTTTTGACTTCTTTTCCTGACTGGATGAACTGGTGTCATCTTCAGATGAGCTGCAGCACCTGCTGCTCAACACTTTAGGCAATGGTTCCTTTATCTCTGCAGCTTTTAAACAGACAACATAAAACACATTTACTTATTTGACAAGCTGAGTATAGGCCATGTTCACACACAGCACCATAATACATTATGTATTATGGTTAAATTTATGAGAATGACAACCACATTCTAAGAAAAGCTGTGCTGTACTGTAAGAAACTGACTGTGGAATTCACAGTAATTAACTGGCAGCAAATGACAAATGTATTACAGTAAAATAAAAATAACCATATTTTTTATGTTCTTATTTACAGTAGCAACCATGTATCTGTAAAGTAAAACTCATTCATTTGCAAATGCAGCTTTTTTTTTTTGCTTATTACACAAGAAAGAGTAGTGATTGTTGTGGGGTGGGGGGCAATCTGATTAGCAAAGGACCTCAAGCCAGGACTGGAACACGGGTCACCAGAGACACAGTTGCATTATGTCAGTGTGCTAACCACTAGACTATTTGTACTGACAGGTTCCATTGGTGTTGAGTTTCAGCCCCAAAAAATAAATTAATTAATTAAATAAATCATGCATGTTGCATGATTTAAATATGAATAATTATTTATCAACAGTCAAATTCAACAGTTCATCATTATATCAAGCTTCATTAATCATTCCTTTTTTTTAAAGATTTATTTTTTGGCATTTTTGCCTTTATTGTGATAGGACAGATCAGACATAACAGGAAGCGAAGTGGGAGAGAGAAAGGGGGGCGGGATCAGGAAAGCTCCGTGAGTCAGGATTCGAACACGGGACGCCCGGAGTGCAACAGCGCTATATGTCGGCGCACTGCCCACAAGGATATCGGCGCCGACTTCATTAATCATTCTTCACTAATTGCTAGATGTGCTGAAAACTAAATCTTGATGACCTTCTGGTCATTTGTTTTTACTTTTTTTATTAAATAATCCATTTGCTTTCTGTATTCTTTATTTAAATTGAAAATGTAACTGAATTACAGTGAGTTCACATTAATTGCAGTCATTGGCTGGAAACCCAGCTGCCAGTGTACTGTGTTTTCCTTTCCTATACCAGTGGTGGCATTTCAGAAAACCCTGCTCTCGGGAGTGTATTTATAATTATGATACTGAAGTTAAAATAATATGAAAATGATTAAAGCAGTATAATGGGCTGTTTTGGACAGGTAATATAACTGGAAGCAAAAGACACCAGAAGCCAAACACATTCAAATTACAAATGGTCATGGCTCATTTCTTGTGAAAACTGAATATATACTGTATATAATTAGCTTACTGTAATTTTCTACAGTACATAATTGCGTATCATGTAATCTACAATACAGTGGAAGTCACTTTGATTTTCTACAAGACATTGTTTATTACTGTGACACTCACAGTACTTCTTACATTATTGCAATTTTGATTCTGAATCTATGGTATTCTACTGTGAACTAGTATACAGTAATTTCCTGTGCACAAACACAGTTAAGTACTGTTGATTTCACATGTGTGTTTGAGTGGAACTGGACTGGACAAATAGTGGTTTTGTCTCCGGTTGCACTTTCATAAAAAACTGTTCGAGACATTCCGAGACTCACGCCTGTAAGTGAACGTGGTTGTCAATCCCAAAAACTGACGTGAACGTGACCATAGATCTTTGGAATACTAAAAACGTGTTAAAATATTCAAATGAGCCCTTACATAGATTTCTGGATGTGCTTCCAGAGGTTGTCGCACTCAACTGGCTCCTGAGGAAATCTCTCTCTTTTTCCAAGTCTGCTATTAGTTTTTGTTGCCAATTGTTCTTTTCGATAAGCAGCTGCATGATTGGGGATTCTCCTGTAAAGACAATACAGTATAAACTTGATCTTAAATCTTATTTCATTTTAACACCTCTTAAACGTATTGAAAATATTTAAAATACAAAGCTATGCACATTATTTTTGACATAAAAAAAGCATGTACAACCACTGAACATACTGATTTTACAACTGCTTATATTTCCAATAATACTACATGCCCAAAGGTCCACTACAGATCCATAATTGCCACAACTGCTGAAATTTAGGCAAAGTAATGCAGACAAAAACAGAATTGGTGGATAAAAATGTTTAGAAAATACCAGTTCTTTCAGGTGCAACATATTACAATATGCAACATTAAGTTGAATTGATGTTTGTTTTTATCAGTTGGTTAATTGCTTGATTTCAGACCAAATGTTTAAAAATGATTAAAATTGTTGGAAACACCCTCAAATCCCAAGTTGAAATTCAGCAACTGTTTACTGATAATTTGCATGTTGCCACAGACGATAGGTCTGAAATTCTTTTTTTTTTATTTTTTTATTTTAAAGATTTTCCAAAATACAACACACAACAAACAAACAACATTGTATCAGACCTCACATGTACTCACAAAGAAAGAAAGAAAAACTAAATAAATGAAAATAAATACAGAAGTAGAAAAATAAAAATAAATAAATAAATAAAATAAAATAAAATTTAAATAAATAAATTAAAAATAAATAAATAAATAAATAAGTACATATGTACAATACCTACATACATAAATTATAATGCTTACAATAATAAATGCAAATTCGATAACTAGAGCAAAGAGCTGCAATAGAGTCAGTCACTAGGAATGCCCAAAGGTAATATACAACCCAACCCACACAGGGAACATTAGACATTGGTTTGTCAGCTAGTTTGTAGTGTCCAAGTATCCAAAAAATGATCCCCAAACAGCGGAAAACTTTTCAGTGGAGTTAGTCCTCAAAAATCGGAGTCTCTCCATTTGTATGACAGAAATCATGTCCGTTATCCAAATTCGAAAAGAGGGAGGTGAAGATGACTTCCAGTTCTTTAATATAAGTCTCTTGGCCACGATCATACCCAAGGTGAGGGCCTGTTGTAAAGTTTTTGGAAGATTAGAGGTATGTTGTGAAAAGCCGAAGATAGCAAGTTCCACGTCAGGTAGAAGAGGCCTGTTGTAGGCTTTAGAGTACCAATTGAATATACCTGTCCAAAATCTAAACAGTGAAGGGCAAAACCAGAAGGCATGAGCAGTTGTATCCTCTGTGACCTTGCACTTGTCACAAAATGGTGAAACAGTAGAAAAAATTTTATCCAGTTTGGTCTTGGTATAATGTAAACGATGAATGACCTTGAATTGTATCAACTGATGTCTACTGTTGACTGAACATGACCGTTCTGCAGTCAAACACCTATTCCATGTTTTGTCAGAGAGCTCGACTCCTAGTTCTTCTTCCCAGGCCAATTTAAATCTCTTGTTAGGGGCTGTGGCACAACTCTCAAATAAGCCAACAAATTTAGAGATAAGATGCGTAGAATGAGGAGGATTTAAGAAAATATCAAAAAACGTGTTTCTCAGGGAGGAATTCAAAATTACAAATTTTGGACTTCACATAATGCCTAATTTGTAAATAACGAAAAAAATGTGAATGGGGCAAATCAAACTTCTCTCTTAGCTGATTGAATGATGCAACCTTCCCTCAACATAAAGGTCCTTAATAGAACATAAACCCTTCTCCTTCCATACAAAATAAGTTCTGTCAGACCATGAGGGTGAAAAAGAATGATTATAACAGATTGGAGTATACACAGAGGTCTCCGGTAGGGACAGGACTTTTCTTACTTGATTTAAAATTTTGATTGAATTTTTTAACACAATACTTAACTTATTTATAGCTGTTGTTTTGTCTAACTTGGAGAATAACATGGCCACTAATGAAGTCCTACCAGCCAGACCTGTCTCCATTTGCACCCATAAGGGAATCTCAGGGGTCAGGTTACCCGGTGCTCCCTTTTCCCAGTACATTAAAGCCCTAACATTGGCCGCCCAGTAATAGTGTTTAAATACTGGCAGACCCAAACCGCCCACAGACCTGGGCTTTTGCAAATGAATTTTAGATATCCGATGTGTCTTATAGTTCCAAACATAAGACAAAATTATAGAATCGAGTTCCTTAAAAAAGGCAAAAGTAAGAAAGATAGGTCTGAAATTCTAAACTTACCATCTGTACCATCTTCCTCAACTTTTACAGTTGGTGAGGCCATTCCTACTGCCATAGATGCCTTTTCTGGTCCTGGATCCTTAACTTTTTAAAGAATAAATAAATAAATTTAAAATCACACCGTAGTCAGCAAATATCAGTGGGCTAAACTTTATGTACCTGTTTTTCCTTAAATTATCCATGTATTTTATACAGATTTTTTTACATATAAATTTTAGACTACTCATTAAAAACAACTAAATGAACTGAATAAATGAAATGAACAGTGAAATAAAATAAAATACAATGTCCTAATACCAATGTACTGCATATAGTGTAAACAGAGTAATTCTATCAAGCAACAGGATGGGTGCCCTAAACCACTGCTTCTCAAACCTGTACTGGTGGATTGTCAGCGCTGCACATTTTGTATGACTCCCTCATTTAACACATCCAATTCAGGTCTTATAGTATCAACTAATAGGCATACACAATGTGCATTGCGGGCACTCCAGGACCAGGTTTGGGAAGCACAGTATTAGATGATTATTTAAATTTCTGTAGTTATTATTTTCTATCTCCCAACTGTTTTTTTTTGTTGTTCCACGCAACATTAGACATTTTGTTACATACACTGTAAAAAAAAAAAAAAAATGTAATTTTACGGAAAATAACTGTGATTTTTTCAGGTTGTTTTCTTTTATTTTGAATTGCAGTCAAAACTCTGTAAAACTATCTCTAAATTAAAAACTTGGCTGTTATTTTAAGTATTATGACATTAATAACAAATTACAGTAATTCACATTTTTATACAGAACAACTGCTGTTTTTGTATACAGTATGTTTTCTGTTTTCTTAAATTACAAACAAATAATGTAAAATTACAAAAAAAATCTGTAATTAATACAATAACACAAATCCGTTAGATGATAAAACGGTCAAATGACTGGCAGTAAAGTAAAATCTCCTTATTTAAATAAGCTGACTGTTACGACCCTTGATGTTCTAGGGGTATACGGGTCGTATTAAATTAAATGGGCGATCAAAATTTGGTGTTGCGAGTACTGGAGCGCTGCACAGTAGTGCTTTTACACTGTCAAATGCATGTTGGCATTCCAAAGACCACTTAAACTGTTGTGAGGGGCTCAACAAACTTGTAAGAGGACTTACAACACTTGAGAAGTTTCTACAAAACCCACGATAATATCCGGCCATCCCTAAGAATCGCCTCAACTGACACCGGGTAGTAGGAACAGGAAAATTTGAGATGGCTGAAACTTTAGCAGCAACTGGGCGGACTTGCCCCTGCCCAACCTGTTTTCCAAGATATGTAATGGTTGCCTTAGCAAAATCACATTTCGCAAGGTTCAACGTTAAATTGGCTTTTGATAACCGTTCAAACACAGAATTCAACTGAGACATATGCTCTGGCATATGAGTAGATCACCAAATCGTCCAGATATGCATTACACCCAGACACACCTGCCAGTACAGTAGCGACCAGACGTTGAAACGTTGCAGGTGCATTGCGGAGCCCAAAAGCCATAACTTGGTACTGCATAAAGTGATCTGGGGTAACGAATGCAGATATGTCAGAGGCACGAGTTGTCAAAGGCACTTGCCAATAACCTTTTAACAAGTCCAATTTAGTTACAAACCGAGCGGCACCTAAATTGTCAATACAATCTTCCATCTGCGGTAACGGGTAACTATCGGGCACTGTCACAGCATTGACCTTACGGTAATCAGTGCAAAAACTAAAGGAGCCATCAGATTTGGGAACAAGTAAGCAAGGCGAGCTCCATGGACTGCAGCTTTGTACCGCAAGACTGTTTTCACAGAGATATTTTACCTCTTTTCTCATCAGCTCCCTTTTCACAGCATTTGCGCGATAGGGATGCTGTTTAATTGGAGCAGCATTATTCACATCAATATCATGTTGTATTACTGTGGTTTGACTCGGGCTATCGCCAAAAAGACTCGGATACATTCTAACCAATCTCTCAATATCTTCTTTTTGGGAATCAGACAGATGACTCAATAATGTAGGCAACTCTTGTAATTTCTCTGAATTAGACAATAAAGCACACTGTTGCGGAGCATTACGCAAGATTAAACCATCCTCGTCAGCCTCTGAACCTCCAGTCCCAAGAGCAACAAGCGCAACAGCAGCAACGGCAGGTTTCACTGTTGTTTCCTCTTGTTCAGGGTGAGACTGGCGTGGGTGGTAGGCTTTTAACATGTTAACATGACAAATCCTCGTTTTTCGGCGTCTTTCAGGTGTGCGAATAACATAATCAGTGTCACTCAATTTTTTTCTCAATTGTATATGGACCAGCAAATCTCGCAGACAAAGCGGACCCAACAATGGGTAACAAAACTAATACCTGGTCTCCAATTTTAAACTCACCAACTATTGCCTTCTTGTCATATCTCTGTTTCATATTCTTTTGAGCAGAGGTCAACGTTTGACGCACCATGGAGCAAGCCTTATGCAACCGCTCCCGAAACCTGCTGACGTACTGCACCACATTCGTTTTGCTCTCTGACCCCGAAGCCAGAATGTTCTCTTTCAACACCTTTAGCGGGCCACGTACAGTATGTCCGAACACGAGCTCGGCTGGACTGAAACCAAGGGACTCCTGTACGGCTTCTCGTACAGCAAACAACATAAGAGGAACCCCTTCATCCCAATCCCTGCCCGTATCTAGGCAATATTTGCGTAACATAGACTTTAACGTCTGGTGGAATCGCTCAAGTGCTCCCTAGCTTTCAGGATGGTAGGCACTAGAGACACGGTGTTGAATTGCAAGACTCTTTAACACCTGATTGAACACCCTCGACATAAAATTCGTCCCCGATCACTCTGGATGACCTTAGGAAGATGAGCTCCAGAAGGGATCGTATCGTTAATTTAATACAAAGATTTAACGTTGCTGCTGATAATGCCATTGGAAAGCCCGAAGCCCAAAGCAATTAATGCAGGTAAGATTTCATATTTCAGCCTTATTTGTTTAAAGTGGATTAAGTTTTCAGTTGATGATGGGTTTAAAACAGTTGATTTTGACTGTCTGGATGTAAAACTTCAATTAAAATTGGTTAAAATAACATCTTCTAAATATTAATGAAATGTGATTTACATTTTCCCAGGTTATCTTTATTAAAATGGCAGTATATAATCTGTGCTAAAATGTGATTATAAAACTTTTTTTTTTTTTTTTTAACCTTTTTTACTTTTTTACAACAATAATCTGCCATGGATCTTCTTTAAAATGAGACCAAACTTCACTCTGTGCTCCCAAGCTTAAAATTTATATGCACTAGGTACAAATTTTTTTTACTCTCAGCACCTTTTGGACAAAAATGTCCCCATTTTTTTTAAAAATCCACTTAAAATGCTATTTTTAATCGCAGTGCCGTTTAACTGTAAAATGATGCCATTTTTGTTAGGAGGCTTTCATTCTGTTGGCAAGGCTTTAAAATTATTTTTTTACTATTTTTTCCTAGATGGTGCCATTTTTTTTCAGGTTTGGCCTATAAAGCAAATACTCACTTTATTCCTGTTTTTTGCTTCTGCCTATTATAGCCAATTAGATAAATAATGCAGCTATAATTGTGTGGGTGTGTTGGTATGGATGTCAGAGTGTGGTTTGTATGTGTGTCATAAACAGGGTTCCTGCAGGATTTTTAAGCTCAAATTTAAGACTTTTTAAGACCTTTTTTAAGACCTGCACAAATAAAATTAATACCATATGAGCAGGG
>JAHKKF010509760.1:0-14138 GCA_019740295.1 Labeo calbasu | reverse complement strand
TGAAATTTTAAGCTGTTAAATTATTGTAGTTGGGTTAGGTGGCTTAGGTTTTATTGTTGTTGCGTTTTGCATTGACTTAATAATGTATAGTACTACTTATTCTTTTTTTTTTTTTTTACTTTTAATACATTGTTCAATTTAAAGAACTTTTTTGTCCAATAATATATATTCTTGTGTCATCCACCACTTTGTGGCTTTTTTAAAAGTATCGGTTCAGGCACCGTTTTGGCACCAGTACCGTTTTAAAAGTATCGATTTGGCACCGGTATCGAAAAAACCCCAAACGATACCCAACCCTAACCATCTGCCACCTGCGCTCCGATCTGTGGAACCTTCATGTGTGGCTTCTGGACGGGACCTTCTTCAGGCCGTAATAAACACTATTACTCAGGCTAGAGCCCCCTTTACGTGGCAGGCCTATGCTCTAAAGTTGTTAAGTCAAGCTCAAATACCTGTCCTTAAAGACAGTGCTCCTAACCACGCTCGCCTCTATTATGAGGGTGGGGGACCTGCAAGCATTCTCAGTCAACAAGACGTGCCTTGAGTTCGGTCTGGCAGATTCTCACATGACCTGGAGACCCCGGCCAGGTTATGTGCCCAAGGTTCCCACCACCCCCTTCCAGGATCAGGTGGTGAACCTGCAAGCTCTGCCCTCCGAGGAGGCAGACCCGGCTTTGGCATTGCTGTGTCCCGCTCCCGCTCTACGCGTTTACGTGGAGCGCACCCGGAGCTTCAAACGCTCCGAGCAGCTCTTTGTTTGCTTTGGGGGACAGCAGAAGGGGAATGCTGTCTCCAAACAGAGGTTGTCCCATTGGGTGGTAGATGCCATCACCTTGGCGTACGAGTCCCAAGGTCAGCCGTGCACCCTAGGAGTTAGAGCCCACTCCACTCTGAGTGTTGCCTCCTCCTATGCGCTGGCGCACGGTGCCTCTCTAGCGGATATATGAAGAGCTGCAGGCTGGGCAACACCTAACACCTTTGCGAGGTTTTATAATCTTTGTGTACAGCCTGTCTCCTCCCGTGTGTTAAGGTAACATCAATTGCGGGAGGACGGCTTGCTGCGCCATTCCTTACGGATTCAGGATTGTGGCGTTTTCCATAGGTAGATCCCAAATACATCACTCGATGTAACGTTGGCGTGAACGACGGAAGGGGAATGTCTAGGTTACGTCTGTAACCCTAGTTCCCTGAAGGAGAGAACGAAGACGTTACGTCCCCTTGCCACAATTCTGAACTGCGCTCAATACCGGGTTACGGCTCAGCTCCTCAGCAAAAACCTGAATGAGTGGATGCACGCTGACATCTTATGTACCCTGCTTGGCATGCAGATTCCACTCGCCAATGTTCATTGGCCTTTTCTCTTTAGCTCAGAGGTGATTGGGCTCCCGAGTACGATCCCAAATACGTCACTCGACGTACGTCTCTGTTCCCTCCTTCAGGGAACGAGGATTACAGACGTAACCTAGACATTCTTTTACTTTCTATTCATCAAAAAAATCCTGAAAAATACCACAGTTTCTGAAAAAAAGCAGCACAACTGTTTTCAACACTGATGATAATAAGAAATGTTTATTGAGTGTCAAAACATATGAGAATGATCATGCAACACTGGATACTGCAGTAGTGGCTGCTAAAAAATCGGCTTTGCCGTCCCAGGAATAAATAAAATTTTAAACATATTGGCATAGAAAACTTTTTTTTTTAAGGAGACCTGTTACGTCTTTACAATATGTAATATAAATCTCAGGTGTCCCCAGAATGTGTCTGTGATGTTTCAGCTGAAAATACCCCACATATCATTTATTATATCATTTTGAGAATGCCTATTTTGAGTGGAAGTAGAGAAACACTGTTTTTGTGCATGCCTCTTTAAAATGCAAATGAGCTGCTGCTCCCTCACCCCCTTTTCCAGAATAGGGCTGTGATGTAACTCAGATACTCTGCTAAAAACATCTGTTTGGTTTTGATTATCATGCATTTGAAATAATGTTTTAAAGCCAAATCAGTTTAAAGTTCTGATGTAGGCTTTTCTGAGCACACACATCCGAAGCACGTGCACAGAAAGCGGCTGTCACATGGCATGTGAGTACTAAACTTTCTCCTTCATATCTTATTGCACTTAAACTGTCAAATACACACAAGTTTATTTTAAAAACACACATGAGTTACAAAAATAATCGGTTATACCTAAAATCAGAAATCAGAAAGAGCTTTATTGCCAAGTATGCTTACACACACAAGGAATTTGTCTTGGTGACAGAAGCTTCTAGTGCACAGACAGGATCACAAGTGACAAGACACAGATAACAAAAATAAACAAGTGATTAGAATAAATATATGAAAAGACACAAATAATGGACAAATAAACAAGTGATTAGAGTAAATATGTGAAAGACAATACACAATAGACAATATAATGTAAGTACAGATGTGCTATATACAAATTATACAAGGGAACTGAATGTATGGAAGATATGTTTAAGTGATAGCATATCTATAATAAATATAGGTATGGAAAGTGGTATTGCACGTTTTATTGCACAGTAGGGGGAACAGAATGATTTTGCTGGCCCTTTTACTCACTCTGGATGAGTACAGCTCTTGGAGGGTAGGGAGGGTTGTACCAGTGATTCGCTCAGCAGTCCGGACTATCCTCTGTAGTCTTCTAAGGTCAGTTTTGGTAGCTGAGCTGAACCAGACAGTTATTAAGGTGCAAAGGACGGATTCAATGATGGCCGATCAGAACTGTTTCAGAAGCTCCTTCGGCAGATTGAGCTTCCTCAGCTGGCGAAGGAGGTTCTGAGTGATTGTAGTGCCCAGGAACCTGAATGTTTCCACTGACGTTACAGTGCTGTCCATGATAGTAAGTGTGGGGAGAGCAGGGGGGTTCCTCCTGAAGTCCACTGTCATCTCTACTGTTTTGAGCGTGTTGAGATCCAGGTTGTTATGACTGCACCAGACAGCTAGCTCTTTAACCTCCTGTCTGTAAGCAGACTCGTCTCTGTCCTTGATGAGGCAGATGGCTGTAGTGTCGTCCGCAAACTTCAGGAGCTTGACAGAGGGGTCTTTAGATGTGCAGTCATTGGTGTACAGGGAGAAGAGCAGTGGAGAGAGGACACAACCCTGAGGAGCACCTGTGCTGGTGGTGTGGCTGTTGGATGTGAATTTACCCATTCTCACTAGCTGTTGCCTATCTGTCAGAAAGCTGGTTATCCAAAGAGCTGGGCTAGTTTGGACTGGAGGAGTGTTGGATGATGGTATTGAAGGCCGAACTGAAGTCCATGAACAAGATCCTCACATAATTCCCTATTTTGTCTAGATGTTGCAGGATGAAGTGCAGTCCCATGTTTACTGCATCATCCACAGACCTGTTTGCTCGGTAAGCAAACTGCAGGGGATCCAGTAAGGGTCCAGTGATGTTCTTCAGATTGCCCAAAACCAGTTTTTCAAACGACTTCATGACCACAGACGTTAAAGCAACAGGTCTGTAGTCTTAAGTCCAGTAATTTTGGGTTTCTTTGGGACGGGGTTTCTTTGGGTTTCTATCTGTGAAGGTAAATAGCTGGGAAAGAAATCACATTTTTATATTAGATCTACACTGATAAAAAATGATTTTGTGGTGAAGTAAATACTACATTAAAAACAAATTTCTACAAAACAAAACAAAATTCTAGGTTACATTTTTTACAAGTAAATCTTACTTATTGTTTTTTCAGTGTATGCAGGGGTGGATTAAGGTGGTCAGGGGCCCCTAGGCTGCTCTTTGTGTGAGGCCTGTCTTAATCATTGTGCTTTACTAGAGAAATGTATTTATTGCCATACATGGTCCACACGCAATAGTAAGGTAAACTGGTATACACATATACATTGAGACAGCCAATCATACAGCGTTTCCTCTACATTCCCAGTGTTGCCACAGGATTTTTGTAAGAAAATTTTGTTCATTTTAAATTTAAATCTATATGAGAGCAAAATCAAATAACTAGATCGATGAAGAAATATGCGCTCTTGTAAACAATTTCGTGCTGTAGTAGTAATTTATTTATTGGTTGAATAGATGTGAATGTGATGGTAGGGCACAAAATTCACTATATAAATTCTAATAAAAGCTACAAAGGCTATTCTGTCAAGAGCAGGAAGTTATTTTCTCCTTGTCTTTTGTTGTGTGATTATTATTAATGCCGACAATTAATTCAAGAGATGAGACGAGATGAGACACGAGAATGAGACAAGCCACATTTTTACACATTATCTAAAAAAAATAATTAATGACCAAATACATTACTAGAAAACTGGTCTGCAGGTGCATTTTTGACTTGGTTTAACTCATCATCTCATAATAAATGTAATTTCAGTTCTACTTTCTGAGTATGAATTGTCATATGCAGTAAAAACACAACAACACTCAAGCACTGTAAAAGGTTTTGCCACAAACTCAACTAACTGGCTTCTCTCATGTATGATTTTATCTGAATCTCTTCAGACCTTAGAACTGTACATTTGAGCTTCTAGAATGTTTGAAACTTCTTTTCACATATTGAACATAGAACTAAAAACAGTATAAATAAAAAATAAACAAAACAGTTCTTTCTTAGTCTTATTAAGTGCAAACAATAAGTGCAACCATAATCAAAGTAGGCTATACCTTCTCAAAATATTCAAAGTGCAAATAGAAACCAAATTTTTCCAGCATGATAGAGAGCTATAGAAAACTACACAACCTAGTATAGCCTACATGCTAATAACAGCCTAGATATTGTATGTTGCCTAATTTGCGCGCATCAGGGAGTCGCTCTCAAAACACTTTGTATTAAAATCACTTTTGAATGTGCGGGCACGTTTTACTTTCGTTTTTGATTTTGGTACTGCACGTGCTTTCTACAAACTAGACATTAATTTTCTTAGATGGTCTGCAACGAATCCTGCTTTAATGTTTCTTATGGGCCAATGAGGGTCTTTTAATTATAAAAAAATCTGGACAATCCAGGGCCTCTGCACACCTGGGGCCCCTAGGCTGCAGCCTAGGCAAGCCTGTGTGTTAATCTGTACCTGGATCTATGTGGTAGCAGTGTAATATACAGTAAGTAAATCAATAAATCCACTGCTCTCTTATCTCCTCTGAGGCTGGGACTCTAAATAGTGTGCTGTGCTCATCTGTGAAGCCAACAACAGCACAGTTAGCATGCTTTGCTCTAACTTTTACTATGGTGGTAGGATTGGTAAACTGTTGTCGCTTGCAAAAAACAAAATAACGGCTCCCTGGGTGGAAACATAATACCTGGGTGGAACATTATAATAAGATCCTCTTTCTACGTCACAGGGGGCGCAAAATCTGAGTGGCTCACTTTTTCACATGCTTGCAGAAAAAGGCTTGCCAAAACAAAGTTACTGGATTGTCCTTTTTAACATTTTCTGGGTTGGTAGATGCGCCGGGTACCCGATTATAACACTTAAACACGAAAATTTGTCCGACTTTCATTATATCTGCCCTTAAAATTGTAGCAATATTTTACATTATTACTGTTCTTACTGTATTTTGATCAAAAGAATGCAGTCTTGCTAATCATAAGAGACTTTTTTTCAAAAGCATTTTAAAATTACCAACCCAAAATTTTGAACAGTGGTGTATAAATGTCAAGACTATAAATAGGTGTAGTTGATGCCAAGTTATAGTTTTATGGGTCATAAAACGTGTTTTATAATCACAAAGGTCACATTATAGAGCTGACGACGCAGACGAACTATGTGATCGCTTTTGACAGCACACGTGACCTGATACATACTGAATCTGAAGGTCAATATGCTCCTCAGCATTGTACAGACCTGCAGAGTATCATTATTATATTAAAAATTATCAATATTTAATACTTTATGAGGGGCCCAATTATACCAGGGCACAGATCACTTTTTTTCATATCCAGTTGTCAACAGCCCTGACGTCTTTAAAAGCATCCTTTAAAAAGCTCAATCCTGCTGAACCCAGTACACACAATGAAAAAGTAGCTTAGATTTAAATTACAATTCGTGTTTTTCAGAAGAACAAGCCACCACTCCTGTGCATTATTGTAGGGAGGACAAATCTTCCCACAGGGGAAAGGCAGGACCGAAACCCTGGTGAAAAAAACAGCATATGCTGGTAGGTATGTATGGATGCTGGGATGCTGGTTAGGTATGTTTTGGTGCTGGTTTAAGCTGGTCCTTAGCTGGTTTATGCTGGTCCTGGACCAGCAACATGATCAGCATAAACCAGCAAAGGACCAGCAAAAACCAGCAAAAGACCAGCATAAACCAGCTAAGGACCAGCTTAAACCAGCATCAAAACATACCTAACCAGCATCCCAGCATCAAAACATACCTACCAGCATATGCTGTTTTTTTCACCAGGGAAGTCACCTGTAATCTTGTCCAGGATGGATTTTAAGCATTGCAGCCTCCCAACTGAAATCTGACACTTGCTACAAATAACTTGTTTACCTAGTAACAGTGACACTAAGCAACAAGCTTCCCGTAAATGAGACAATGTCCATAAACAATATGCTCCGGGCTAGAGTCCTTTGACTCTTATTGCATACAAAGATGCACAACACTAATACCAAAAAATAGGCACCCTTGAATCCCAGTCCTACATAGATTCAGTTTCTGAACATCACTGAGCTGTTTCAGAATATGTCTTAAAGGTAATTCACTTCACTGTTCTCAGTAAAACACTGTCACATAATTTGGAAACTGACAGCTTTGGACACACAAACATTGTTGACAATATTCAACACCGTGCACGCCATTAAGCATACTTTGCAATAAAAGGAGAATTTAATTGAATCAGTTTTGCGTGAAGGCCCTGCATAAACTGCACAAGACTCATACCCCAATTATATCTTTATGGAGCGCACTCTGAACAAGAAGGTTGCCCAGGGGAAAAGTAGGACACTCACGGGATGCTAACAGCAAATTTCATAGCACTGCTATACAACAAAACCTTTCCTGAGAGAATAGAGGCTGCAATCCAAACATTCTTACTCTTTTGTAAACAGCAGTATATACTGCAGGCACTAAGTCTACTTAGTGTATTAAAAGGTCAGCAATAAATCATTCCCTGTGCCGGTGTCAATCCTCCCTTTTCCATATAGGTCTGTCATCCATCACTGTGTTTCTTTTCTTTTTTTTCTTTTTTTAAATTTGGTTTAATATTACACTATATAACATAAACAAAAAATGATGGCATTATTAAAAACACTTTACATAAACATATCTGGGGCCACACTGTTGCCATGATGACAAAGATACTTTACCCTGTAAGTGTGGAGTCAGTTGGTGTTGGTCTCTTGCCGGGCTATTTAAACATCATGTTATGATGACAAGATATAGAGGGCAAATATAGAGGGCTACTTGAGAGAGTTGCGTCACAAAACAGTGATGTTGGTTTTGTGACCTCTTTAAGCATTATGCAAGGCAACACTGTCAGAAAAAAAAAAAAAAAAAAAACTAAAAAAAGTAGGAAATTACTTTTGGGAGCCAGGAAGACAGAAAAGTAAGAGCAGATGCTTGTAATTTTTTTTTTGAGGGTCTCCATAAAAAAAGAAAATAAATAAATAAATAAATAAATTACATTTTACTTTCTTTGAGTTGTGATAATGGGGCACAAAATATGGGGTTCCCAGGCAGACGGTCCTCAGATGGATGCTCCCAAAGAGGAACATGCTCTCATTTTGCTGCTCTCCAGGCAGACTGTGTGGTCATGTGCTATTTGAGTGCTGTCTGAGGCATGCTGAGTTCTGCCATAAGCAAATCAGCAGCAGCAAAAAAAAAAAAAACAGATGACAGACGGACAGAGACAGATCATTAGAGTCATAGAGAAAGAAATGAGACAAAGGTTAAGACACAGAGGAATAAGGAAGTTCATCCGGAAAAAACAAAAAAAAAACATTGATAAGATAAGGAATTCCTGTACAAAAGCCTGCATGGAACAGTGTTATTATTAACTAAAGGTAAAACTAAAAAATGTTTTTTGTTAATTGAAGTAAATCTGAAATAATATACAATATAAATATTAGATGAACATCCAAAAAGAAAAAAGAAATAAAATTGCCTTGGCAACAAAGTGTAAGTAAATAAGTTTAAGATAAAGTACTAAAAACTGAATTTAAATTTAAACAGTTTGGTGGCACAAGTGTATAAATACATAAGAAACAACAATGGAGTGTCTTTAAAAACCCTCTTTTGTGCAAACTACTTCCTTCCGCCACAGATTCAAATCTGAAGTTGAAAGCTTAACAGCTGAGCCCAAGCCTCCTAATTTAAAACGTCACTTTGGAACTAGTAATGAAGGAACATTAAGTTGCTTCATTAAAAGCTTATTATATTACTATATTAAGAGCTCACTATATTATGTAGAGTATTATGAGAGAGAGATGGACTGAGCAAATGTGATTACCTGCATTTGATACAGCATTAATTCTTCAGCTCAGTCTCATATATTTAACATAAAACATTCGTTTGAATGTCTGCTGAGGAAAGCGATGTCTTTGTCGTACTATCCGTTCATCTGTTAAGAGTGATTTCTGATGACAGTGCTGCTCAATGCATTTGTTGGCTGCGTCTCACAAGGTGTTGTTGAAACTACAAATAACCTCCTTCTTTACAACCCTGTTTCAGTCTCTTTCAATATAAAAGTCTTCACTGCTGACTCACTCATAAAAACAGTCTCTTGTTGCTGTCTAATAGCAGAATAATGTAACTAAAATCACCATCACAAAACACGCACACCCCGTTTCCCAATACTATAATTAAGTTCTACTATTATTTATATCAAATATTGGTCACATTTTATTTTAAGGTCCACTTCTCGTTATTAACAAACTATTAACTACGGCTTTTGCCTCAATAAACTGCTAATTTGCTCCTTATTAATAGTTAGTAAGGTAGTTGTTAAGGTTAGGTATTGGGTAGGATTGGGGATTTAGAATATGGTCATGCAGAATAAGTGCTTTATAAGTACTAATAAACAACCAATATGTTAATAATAGGCATAGTAAGTAACTAATGGTGTTCCCTATACTAAAGTGTTACCAAAATATTTATGGAATAATATTTAATAAACAATAACAGCCATCATAAAAGTTGCTAGGCAATTCAGTTAAAAAAGGCAGTGCTCTAATATACAACGTATGATAAGATTTTGCCCTCAGCCAAAACAATTTGCTTTGGAACAAATAACAGAGTAATGAGACCAAAGACTGCCCATTAGATTTACCCAAAATGAATTATATCTCATGTTTAACCACTTTAGAGCCATCAGAGCAAATTCCAGAAGAACTGGCCGAGGTAAGGCTGCTCTCGGTGAGTTCGTGAGTGCTGAATGGCTGCTGATACCCTGGAGCTCACATCTCTGAAAATATCAAAGCTAACTTTCAAATAGACATTATCTTTATTAACAAACCACATATTTGTAATCTAAACAAGTACATTCTCACCTAAACTCTTAAAACTGCATTCTGTGACACAAAAACAATATTATTCATAAAATTATAGTGGATTTGGGCATCCGCCATGACACTCACTGTGAGAAATACTGCAAGCAGAGTGATACAAACAGTGAAATGGTTGGAGTTCTGATATCACTAGAATATTGCACTCTTCTCAGCCAATCAGATTGGCCGCAATCAGCTCCAGTGGCCACATCAGAGCCGTAACATACCGCAGACTTGTGCAGTGTAAATGGGGTCCTTGCAAATGGCATTTCTTCCTCTGTACTACTAGTTTTAACGTGAATAAACATAAATGAACATCTCATGCCTCATGTAATCACTCAATCAGTGTTTCAACCGTAGAAAGACGTCAAGAAAACAGCGTGGAAACAAAACGTCACATAGCATTTTATGTACTTCAGCTAAGTCATCAGTGTCCACAGCTTGTTAGTTCACTAGAGAAATGAAGTCTAGAGAAAAGCAATTCGCAAAATATTACACTAAATATTTATTATATTTTACTTTACCTGTTAGTACTGTACCTGCTAGTTATGTAATGCATGTTTATAAAACATTATTAAATGTTATGACAGCCACTGTGTAATTAAATATATTTTAACAAATAGAAATTGTATAATTTATATATAATTTATGTATATTTATATAATTTATATAAAAAAGTTATTTTAAAAAACTGCATTAGGTGTAATTTACATGTTTGCATACAATTTTTTAGTTGATTATTATATTAAAAAAATTAATAGTAATTAAATTTAAGTTTGGGTTAAGTTGTTAATTGTAACCTTATAATATAAAAGGGCTCCCTATTAGTTTAAAGCACAAGCTAAGGTAGATTTTTATCACTAAGATCATTTTTATTATAACTGAATGTATTTAAAGAAAGAGCAAATTGTTCAGCAAACCACTGCTTATTTAAATTTAAATATTAATTTTTCCCCCTGCTGTACCGAAATCATACCGAACCGTGACGTTAATACCAAGGTACATACCAAACCGTCATATTTGTGTACCGTTACACCCCTATTATATATAAAAATCAGTTTTTTCTTTTGACTGTATAGGTGAATTATAGCCATGTTCTTATGAGATTTGTTCGTCTGTCCTGTTACTGGGGTAATATCAGTAAGCCACACTTATCATAAGTATAGCTACTTCTTCCACATCTATGTGCCAGTCACTGGCCCATCCTGATTCACAAGCAGTGCTCCTGTTACTGTGGCTCTGGCTGCTTCACTGGAATGTGGAATGTTCGGGTTGTGGGACAAATGTTCCTAAAATGCAGCCCCACCTTTCAAACTGTTTGGCACCACAGTTGTGGGGACCTGTGCACGGCTTGTGCAGACATGTGTTAGACTGCAATTGCACGAGTGCCATTGTGAGGGGGCAGGGTGGTGCAAGATTGCTGAGCTTTAATAAAGTATTCCTCCCACCTAATAGCAAAACTCGAAACATTATAAGAATGGAAACAAAGAAGCGCAATGAGGGCATACGCAGATACACACATTTTTTTTGTCCAGTAGCACATACCACAGATGAATGATTCATATTTAGCGAGCTTGTCAATCCTGAAACATTTTCACTAGAAGAGTTACTGTAAGCCAGGACTACCCAGGCCTGTTGTTCAGCCTTAATTCTTGAAAAACAACCTTTCATTAAGGCCACAGTTTTACCAGCCAAATTAGACCTGTGTGGTCGATTCTCACTCCAACTGTCACAATGATGACAGGGTCATGGTTTATAGGAGCTTGTTTATAGGAAAGTAGATTGCAACAACAGTGTCTGAAAACATTATGATACATCAGTGACTCACTTTGCACTGACGCATTTCATTTAGTTAACATGAAAGACGTCAATATCACTATTACTCAGATCCAGGTGGGCATACACTAATATTATGTGTTTGTTTTTTATCGCTGATGCAATCGTTCCAATCCAACTCTTTTCATTAGATCACCTCATACTAACAATTGTATAAATCCTGAACTAACTGTAGCAATGGTGGGCTTCAAAATGGGCTCAATAAAACAAGCTTGCCTAAGCACAATATAAATATCAGGGGGAAAAATTAAATACCTCATTTAATGACTGCATTATTGTGCTTGTATTCAGTAAACCAAGCACAGGATCATGTGACTTTGAAACACACCGTACCAAAGCTAATAACATTCTCTAAAAGCAGTGCATCAAGAGGCATGCGAAAGCAGGAAGCGCATGACCACGATATGAATAAACAAAAAGGATGTTTTTCTTGAGATTATTGTTTATTGAATTGTCCTGAAGTCTTAACAGCTGTTGTTTAGATTTTTTTTTCCAAGATGGTTTTATGAAATCATGCATGAGATCATGCCTTTTCCAGAGAAACCCCACACAAATGTTTCTCTAAGAGCATACAGTTAACACACAAGTGTATTTTTCTTGAGAGATATTCTGGACTACATGCAAAATAACCACTCCTAGTGAGCTCCCAACATAGACTTTAAGGCATCATAGGCATACTGTGCCTCCAACTACACAAAAGTTTAGAGAAATCAGTCCCAGAATGCACTGCAATGAGCTCAGCAAACATATAAATCCAAAATAAGTGGACAAAGTTAGAGAAATATTGATTATAAGTATACTTGGAATTCATTCAACTATGCTACTCAAAGGTTTGCTATAAAGATTAAAAAAGACAACAAACCTGTCCATTTTATTTAACATTTGTGTGTGCTATCAACCTTTTTCCTTAAAGGAGAACTCTACTTCCAGAACAACAATTTACAAATAATTTACTCACCCCCTTGTCATCCACGATGTTCATGTTTTTCTTTCTTCAGTTGTAAAGAAATGATAGTTTTTTGAGGAAAACATATCAGCATTTTCCCCATATAATGGACTGATATGGTGCCCCGATTTTGAACTTCCAAAAGGCAGTGTAAATGTGGTTGCTGAGAAAGAAGGGTCTTATCTAGCGTAACGATCAGTTACTTTAATAAAAATAATACAATTTATATACTTTTTAATGGTAAACGCTCGTCTTGTTGTACTCTGCCTGGACTGTTTTTGTTCCTGTTCATGACAGTTAGGGTATGTCGAAAAACTCCCATCTCATGTTCTCCCTCAACTTCAAAATCGCTGTTTTACCTTTTTTGTTAAGGGTGTTTGATGTTGTTTGCATGTTCACTTTGCAAAGACTGAGTTGGAACTTTTGCAATGATGTGGGATGATTTTGAAATGATTTTTGAAGTTGAGGGAGAAAATACCGTCAGAATTTTTCGACATACCCTAACTGTCTTGAGCCAGAATATACAGAGTTCAAGGACTGCAAGGCAAGACGAGCGTTTGAGAATAAAAAGTATTTAAATTGTATTGTTCTAAATGTAAATAACCGATCATTTCGCTAGATAAGACCCTTCTTCCTCGGCTGGGATCGTTTACAGCCGCATTTAAACTGCCTTTTTGAAATGTTCAAAATCGGGGCACCACAGGGTTGCCAACTCTCACGCATTTGGCGTGAGACAAACGCTTTCAGGCTCTGTCTCACACTCTCACTCTGCCCATGTAAATTGGCAACCCTTGCGATTTTAAACAAAGTTTAACTTTCAATTGTTGTAAGTTTTAATACTAAATTCAAACGATAAATGCCGTTTTGGCGCACTTAATGTGGTGTAAATTGTAAAATGTAGCGCTTCTGTTAACTCCAGAGCCATTGAAAAACAGAGCTGTGACAAGCTTTGATCTTGCCGCGTCGCCACCACGCGGTTACGTGATTCACGGAGCTCTCCAAACAAACCAACGTTGGCAGTACATCTGACTGTGTTTAAGTAGGATAGAGACTTCACTATACAGGCATTTGCAGCAATTTTTGGTAAACATTACAGCATATTATGCACGTTTTTTTTTTTTTACGTCAATGACATTTACAGTATAATTTCATTCTGGAGAGTGATGAAGAGGCAACCCTTACGAAAATGAAACGTGGTTTTTACTACAAATAAAACCCAAAAATAATGGTTACTACAGTTAAACCATGGTAACCACAAATTAACCATGGTCTTGCTACACTAACCATAGTTTAACCATGGTATTTGTAGTAAAACTATGGTTATACAAATGGTAATCAATGTGCCAAAAAAACATGGTCCATTAATGACTTAAAATATATATATATATTATTTTATATGTTTGTTACTTATATTACAATTTGTGTAATATTTAAGGTTAAATAGAGAAAAGGGTTTTAAATTCCAATGCAAAGAGGCAAATTAGAGTCGGAAAAAAAATCATTATCATTAGTAATGCCATGGTTTACCCACTAGGTACCTGTATGGCTCTTTACTAAATTGTAGCATCTGTACCAATCAGACATACATTAATTGTTACATTTAACAAATAGTCTTTAAACCCAACAAGCCAGCTACATGCTGGAGCTCTGGAGACAACCCCAAAACACCCCAAAAGGGCTCAGTTGCCAGGACGACCATCTGAAAAGAGGTTTTATTGCTCGATGGAATGCAAGCAGAACACACTACATTTGCCTATAGAAATGGACTCTTTCCTATTCAGTCACAGACACACCTTTCTTTGACCTTCCTATCACACATAGCCCAGGTCATTGTGTACAGTATTACTGCATTGTATTTTAATTTTGTCTGTTGTATTTGTATTTGTCTT
>JAHKKF010509759.1:0-12296 GCA_019740295.1 Labeo calbasu | reverse complement strand
ATTGTTCCCGTGTTTTTGTTCTCTCGCCTTGTCACCTCGTTTCGACGTTACGCCGCCTGCCTTTTTGGATTATTGCTTGTGTCACGGATTCATCTCTCTCGTCGCGCCCCTTTACGGATTACGTTCGCTCCTGCTCGACCCACGCCTGTTTCAAGGACTTCTTAATGCCTAGCCCTGATATCCCTGTCTGCTGTTGTTTCGACCCTGCCTGTCCGACCATGTCTCTGTCTCGTTCTGTCAATAAAAGCCTGCATATGGATCCGCTCGCCTCTCGCCTCCCTCTCCACGTTACACCCCTAGTAAATTGTTGTTCTGGAAGTGGAGTTCTTCTTTAATGTCTTAATTGAATTTTTGATCATTCATGAAGTCATGATAGAAAGGCTTTGAACTCTTGTTAGTTCCTGATAATTCATGAGATATTAATTGATGAAGTAATGCGAAATTCATGCATGAATTTATGCATGAATTCATGGTAATTCATGTACCCTTACTGTAAAGTGTTACTAACTAAACTTTATAAATTAAAGATTGTTTGTAGTTGATCTCTAAATAAAATAAACTATGTTGTATAAATAAATATGCTCAGTGAGAGCAGAGCCCCAAAACTCGTGGCCAATTTTCCGGTGAGGTCCGTTTGGGTAGTTACAGAACGCCCCGACGATCTCATATCTCATAATCTTATTAACTGTTTAACTGCCACACTATTCAGCACCAATCCCGCCGTGCAGTCACTGTCACTGGTTAAGGTTAGGGTAAGGTGTGGGGTAGGTTTAGGGGTTAGCATTTGTGCAGCATATAGGAAATGAACACTGTGATTGACACATCCAATAAAATCTTTAAAATCAGCTGTGGGGTGGAGTTTGCGCTGAAGTGGGGGAGGGAGGGGGATGGGATCGTGTGTCCTTCTGTCAAAGGGAGGAAGCTACAACCTATTTAGGAGCACCCGCCCCCATTTGGAGATCTCCAGGCTGCAGTTATCCCTCTCTCGAAATACAGATCATTTAGTTAGAGAGTCATTAGAACTTATGCTGTTGTAATGCATTTCTACAAGCACTAATATGAAAATAATTGCACAGATTAAACTCTTTATGAGATCAGTTGATCAAATCACTACATGATGATATTGTTAACATCAGCAAATAGCTAACATCATGTGATCATTTTTTCTCTTACTGTTTTCATCATAACAAACCTAGCTACAGCAGCTGAACAGACATTAACATCTAAACCTCTGTTAATCTCAATAAGATCTTGTGTAAATGTGTGACAGAATAATCTGGTTTAAGTGAAGCTGGTAATGCTGTTTTTGGAGTTATTTAATGGCGCTGGAGCTTGACATCAAACAAAGGTTTGATTTTCACTTTTAACCAAACGTCTGAGCAATGTAAGTCCACATCTAGTGTGATGGGAAGCTTTATTAGAATGTCAGAGGATAATGTTCTAACAATGTTATCAATACACATTTGTAGAATGTTTTTTAGCAAACGTTATCCTACCTTATTCTGGGAACTAAAATAAAACTTGCCGCTGAAAACATTCCCAGAATGTGAAACATTCCTAGCTGGGTATACGAATTTATCTTTTTATCGATGCTTCTTTCTGTTTCAAAATGAATTAGAATGTGACGTATATTGGGCACGGGCATGGTTTGTGACGTCGCACTTGGATGTGGGCAGGGTTGGATGTCCACCGCAGGCAGCAGCGAGACACTCCTCGGTTTCAGTGGCTCTTCTTGGGTGCACATTTCCTAAACTGCAGAAAACACCAGATTCTGAAAGAAAACTGTCGAGGATGTCCAATGTCTGAGATGTCTGAGAAGGAAAAGATGCCGGTGCGGTCAGACGCAGCGGCTACTCCGGGTCCCAAAAACTGTGCTTTTATGTCTTTTAATGTCATCTGTTTGTCTCAAAATAATTTCAGTTTACCGCTAATTCATAAGGAAATCACTCCAAAATACATGTATTACCAAAGCCTTTTGGAAATCGGCAATGCATACAACCACCAACTCTCACTAGTGGCCACTGAGTTATGTATCACGTCTGATTGCGTTAATACTGTCAAAACACGCAAGTTTTAAATATGAAAACAGCTACTCATGTCTAAGGTGAAAGTAAACAATTGAGAGAAAAACGGATGCCTGTCTGTATTTTACTAAAAAGATAGAGAATTATGATTCTGTCTTTATTTGCTCACTTTACTTAATTTTCTTGTGCTAAACACAAAATAAGATGTGTTGAAGATTGTGGGTAACCAAACAGTAGCTGGTCCCTATTGAATTTAGAAATGATCAGAATAGATAACGTTCAACAACAAAAAAAAGAAACTCATTCAGGTTTAAAACAACCTGAAAGTATAAGTAAATGATGGTATAAAAATAAAACACTATGATGGAATTCACAGACAGATGACAGAATTTTTGGGTGAAGTATTCTTTTAATGTTAATAAAACAAAACACAAAGATAAAAATCACTCATTGCTCTTGACTGAAGAACTTTGATACAGTTGCTTTAATAAGAATCAGTGTACATGTGTATATAGTGTTTCACATTTTATGTTAGTCAATTCAGTTTCTTAAATGCTGCTGCTAAATACACCCTCTGTACCTGAAAAATAAAGCACTCTCTCTTTTATCTGTATTATGTGTATTTGTAATGTGTATCTTTGTTCTTATTTTTTAATAACATAGATACAATAATGACAAAGATTTTTTATCTTCGCTCACTTTGGCCTAAATATCAATATTCAAAAAAGGGAAATTAGTTTGGCTGTACTGCTCAGTCAACTTGCAAATTAGTAAAACCAACATGACAAAGAATCGAGATAAAAATGTAAATCATGATATTTTTGAAAATAATCGTGATATGATATTTTTGCCATATTGCCCACCCCTACTGTACACAGAAACTCAGATGTCTCTCACATTTTTCACCTGATACACATGAAATTATCTCTAGATGGCAGCACTTGATAATATAGTTAAACACTACTTGCATATCAATTAATGATACATAACAATATTCTGGCTATTTTGCATCAGTTAATTTAGCAGATGCTGTTTATCCAAAGCAACTTACAAATGACGGAAATACAAGCAAGTGTGATGACAGAAAAATGTTAGATTCATAAACCACTTCAATTACAATTACTGATACTATAGCTTTACATCACAATATTATTATGCTTTCAAAAGAAACAGAAATATTTTTAGAATGTTTTTTTTTTTTTTTCAGACTTTCAGCATGATTTCAGCTGAGGCATTATTTGAATTTACTTTTTAAAAGTCCTTTTAAGTAAGTCAGTGCTCCTGGCTTTTCTTCTTCTGCTCTCTTCTTGATGTTTTCCAGTGTTTTTGCCTTTTCAGGGTCATGCATTTCTTTAAACTTCTCAATCAGAAAATCAATGTGCTGAAGTGTATATGCAGAATCAGCCTTGAGTGCAATTTTCTCCAGAGTTTGCACACAGTCAAAAGCTTCCATCACCAGCTTTATTTTTTCTTTCTCTAATTCTTGCAGTTCTTCTTCCAGCTTCTTGACTACACACACAGTGTCATCAATTTCGTCTTTATATTTTTTCTTTAAGTCTTCAGAAGTCCTCTTCTCCTTCTTTGTTCTTAATTCATAAATTTTTGGTTGTTTAACATGTTCTTTGTAGTGGCATTTGTTTGTGCACACTGTACACTTACCCCTTTTCATCACTTCACACCAGTAAATAGAACTGACCCACCAGCATCCTGGATAATGACAGTTCTCCTTACAGATGTTGCAGCACATCGCCATGCTGGCTACAGCAGGATCAATATCAACCATCACTTTGCAGGGCACATCAACTTCATACTCAAAGTTCTTGTTTTCTTGGAATTCTTTCTTGTGCTTCTCCAGAGCTTCTTGAGTTTGTTTCAACTCATTTTGCTTCATTTCCGTCATCTGAACTCGTGATCGTAAATTGGAGATTTTTGCCTGCAACTGCTCTCGCTGCTCCAACACATCTCTAGTCATCGTCAGGGATTTTGGTTGTATTGTGTCAAGAAACTTGAGCATTGCTGCCGTACCTCTAAAACTGAGATTCCATGATAGTTCCTGTATCATTTCATATTCTTCATCAGCAGTGTCTGACTGACAGTTGTTAAACAGGAAAAACACTGGCTGATTCTTGTCATTTACTGCACATTGGATTTTAGCCTCTTTAACAGCCGTCAGAGCATTTTTAGGAGGCATCCCATCAGAGTGTGTGAGGAGCAAGACAATGTTTTCAGCAATATCTTTTCCAAATAAAGACTGAACTGCATCAAATATGTATTGTTGTCTGTCAGAGAGTCGATTTTGGGATGCTTTAATCACCAGACACACTGCATCTATTTCATGAATCGCTTCTGCAGATCTACTTAAATTAAGCAAACTCACAGAGATTTCTTTATCAAGATCAATTCCACGTGTGTCTCCATACCCTGGTGTGTCAATGATTGTTAAATCGATTGGACTCTCTTCTAGATAAAACCCATAAACAGTGATGATGGAGGTCTGACTGTGAGCTGATGTTCGGTCGCTCTGATCATCTGTGATCTCAAACCAAACCTTGTCTTCTCTCTTTACACCCAACATGTAGTTGAACATTGTATTGATCAGGGTTGTTTTTCCTGTTCCAGTTTCTCCCGCCATCAGAATGGTTTTATGGGATTTGTCTTTGTTTCTCTTTCCAAATGTAATCAATATATATGGTCCTGTTTGATCCCTCTTTGTTTGCAGTCTGTATCGAGCAGGATTTCCATTTTCAGTTAAGGTACTTTTCTTGATGATTTCATCAAATTTACTCAGTTCTTGATGTAAAGTGTTCATTTTTTCTCTGTTAAATTAAAACAGAAAAATATTTATATACAGGCTGTTAGAATGTGCTAAAGTTGTACATATTTTATGTTTTGTTATATTTAACTCATTAGAAGAAAAATAGTTTTGAAAACGTGACCTATGTGCCTTAGCAATTGTCACACCAATGCCACCGTAATGCTTCGATATGTAATAGATTTCAATCTAAGCATTTGGATTTTAATTGTAAATGCAGGAAAAGGCAGGAAACAATAAAAATGTATAATCAAATTAAAGACAAATTAAAATAGTAGATTATGTAGATAGTCTTACTCTTCAGAAAACAGCAGAAAATTTGTTATAACTCTGTCAGATGGTGAAAGTCTTGTTTAACAAGCAATTGGAGGCTGATTAAAAATTAAAAATAAATAAATGTCCAATAAGCATTACTTACAAAAAAAAAATGTGTAATTAAAATGATTATATTATTTTAATAGTAAAATTAAAACTTCACATATGTTATTATATGTTCTTTTAGAGTTTTCTTAGAGTATCTTAGTAAATCAGTAAATCATATATAATATTGCAGATGGTTTTAAATATTACAAATAACTGGTATCATTTAATAATAACGTTCAGTTGTAAGTCATTTATAAGCAATTAGTTGATGAAATAATCATTTACAAAACATTCATAAAAGATTACTAAGTGATATGCTAACAATTTTTGTATGTTTTGTTAATTCATTTACAAGTAATTTACAAGTAATTAGTTAATGATTAACTAATCATTTACAAAACATGACTATGCATTCATAAACGATTAATAAATGATATGTTAGTATTTTTGTCTATGCTTTGTAGATTAAGTTATAAATCATTTACAAGTGATTAGATAATGATGAACTAAAAATTTACAAAACATCACTATACATTCACAAATGATTAAGTAATATGCTAACGATTTACAAATCTGTCGTAAGTTATCTTTTAAAAAAATTGCATATAATGAAATAATCAAACAGATCCTTAGTCAATGGTTAATGAGCTACTAGTTAATAAATTATTAATCAATTATAAATAATTAAAACGTCAATCATTGAAATGTTTACCCTCCATTGAAGATCACATCATGAATAAATCATTTACAAATCTTTTTGCATCTTCTAATCTAAAGTGTAAACAATGCATCAGTTGTAAATGTTTTACTCATCATCCGTAGATCTTTCTCCCCAGTGTGTATACCCACGCAACCTGTAACCGGCAGGTTTGTAAAACATTTACAGCTGATGAGTAGTTTACAGTTTAGATTAGGGGATGCAGAAATATTTGTAAATGATTTATTCATGCGTTTACACAACAGGTTTTGAATAATTGTTGTGTGCACTGCAATGTAAGGGCTGACTGGTGAGGGTAAAGATGGTAAACAAATGGAGTATTTTAGCGCTGTGGACCTGACTTGATCTTCAGTAGAGGGTAAAACTGGTTCACATTATCACTCGATCCCACATACTCCACACAGAACACAAGTCTGTGCTGATGAGAGAAAGGGGTTACATGTTTATTCACTTGACAGCAAATCATTTATTATTATTTAAAAAAAGAAAATAGTTTTAGAATAATTGCATTTTTGTGCTTTTCAACATATCACTTATTAATCATTTATAAATACATAGTCATGTTTTGTAAATTATTAGTTTATCATAGCGGCTTTGACATTGAACGCGGAAAGCGCTGCACTGAAACCCATTCATTTCAGTTGCTTTCGCTGCAGGAGGATGGCTTGTTTCTGCATCGACCAAAGCACACGTGCAGTGCACCGCTGGCTGAAGTTGATCTTTTGTCATGTTCGGTGTTAAATCCGCTTCTCACAGTGCAAATTCTGTGCAATGAAGCCCGCCACTTCTCTAGCATGCACACGTGCCACATGCAGAAAAACAAGCTCAGAATCGATTCTGAAATATTCAGAATCGTTGAAGAGAGAATCGTGATGCATCGGAGAATCGATTTTTTTCTACCACCCCTAATGTATGTATGTATGTACACTGTGTGCAGAATTATTAGGCATGTTGATAATCTGGTCATATTTTTTTTCCAAACTCATTTTACCAATTCCAAACCACAACAATCTTAATAACTACTATTAATTTTGTATTTAATCATTTGTAAGTGATATATAACTTTCTGTGAAGGCTGGAAGTGGAAAACTCCTTATATTCAGGTGTGCATAATTATTAGGCATGTTTTCTTTTACAGATAAAATGAGCCAAAAAAGAGATTTAACCCTGACTGAAAAGTCCAAATTATTAAATGCCCATGAGAAGAACGCAATACTAATGCATTACAAGAATTTGCAAAGTTAAGGCTTGACCATTAGACAGAGAAATGCTTGTTGAGTCTGCATGGTCAGAAAAAACAGGTGGAGAAGAAAAGATGCATGTTAACTGCAAAAGAATTAAGGTGAAAAATTAGGTGTGACACCATCAGGAACCGTTTCCAGTTCTCCAGCGCCACCATTTTCCAGAACTGCAACCTACCTGGAGTCTTCAGAAGTACAATGTGTCAGGTTCTCAGAGACTTTGCTTGGTAAAAAGTCCTAAACAATGCCCCTGACTTAATAAAATTAACAAGCTGACGTGTTGTGAAATACATGAAGACAGTTTTTTTTTTTTTTATAGGCTTTATAGACAGATAAGTTCTTCTTTATAGATAAGATAAGCATCACATTCTCTTGTGCCTCTGATTCAAGAATTTATCTTCCAAAATCTGGCAGTAAGTTTTGGGAGTTCATGTTTAGTCTCCTATCCTGAAAAGTCTGACTTGCAGAGATTAAAATGAACTAAAATGAACTCCCAAAACTTACTGCTAGATTTTGGAAGATAAATTCTTGAATCAGAGGTACAAGAGGATGTGATGCTTATCCTTCAAGAGTCACTCTCAACTTATCTGTCTATAAAGCCTATAAAAAAAAAAAAAAAATGTCTTCTTGTATTTCACAACACGTCAGCTTGTAATTCTTATTAAGTCAGGAGTATTTTTTAGTTTTTTTTTACCAAGAAAAGTCTCTGAGAACCTGACACATTGTACTTCTGAAGACTCCAGAACATGCCTAATAATTATGCACACTGTGTATATATGTATATGTGTGTGTGTGTGTGTGTGTGTGTGTGTGTGTTATTATGTTAAAATAAATATTTATAATGGCAATAATTTGAAATAGGCTAGCATATTTTTATTTTACATGGCTACTTATAGTTTTTTTTATTCTTGGTTGTTTTCTGAATACCATTCATTTAAGGATTTGCCATTAAGAGAGGAGAAGTAAATGTTAATGTTTATGTGTACAATGAATGACAATGAATGAGAGAATGCACAATGACTTGCTCTGGAAGTTTGATTAGCAGAGAAAATAAAACGCATCAATTATTTGACAACAATTAATACCCAATATTAATTAAATAAACTCAGCAAAAACAAAATTATGACTGTGTATTTACACTTCACATGGTCTGCACTTGACAGGGCGCATTTATCTGCTTAGAGTTTATTTAACCCATTGCAACTTATTGGAACTGTATGAACTATAGGTTAGGCCTACTCACCTTTTTATCTGATTAATTTATTTATTGATCTATTTATTTGTTTATTTACTGGAAATAACTAAATAAATATGTAACTACATAACTAACTAACCTGCTTGCACTTTTAATGGCAGAGAATCACTTTCACATTTTTTTGAATGTGCCGTCAAACCCTGCCAACTAATGCAAAGCGTAAGTACATTTATGTCTATATAGAAGAAAGCCCTGTCTAGGCTCTCCCCAGTACGGGTTGTGTCAAGCTATTTGTAAGTGTGGTTGTTTGATGAGAAAGAATAAATGTAGTTTCAATAAACATGTTAATTACTCGTTGAACTGCACCAGCGGAGAACTATTATTCTGCGTGAAACTGCAGAAGAACTAACGGGGGCAAGGTTTGATCTTCAGCTGACCAATCAGTAGAAAGGGGCGTTTTCCATTTCCGAGCTCCTTCCCTGTTCTTTGAAGTTCCCGCCCCTATTTAGAAATCTCCAGACTGCAGTTATAACCTCCATGACACGCATGCACAATTTTCCCCCCCAATCCACTTCAGCGCAAACTCCGCCCCACAGCTGATTCTAAAGGTTTTATTGGTTGTCAATCACAGTGTTGGTTTCCTACACTATGCTACACAAATGCTAACCCCTAAACCTACCCCACACCTTACCCAGTGAAACTGACTGCACAGCAGGATTGGCACTGAATAGTGTGGCAGATAAACAGTTAATAAGATTAAGCGATATGAGATTCAGGCCTTTCTGTAACTCCCCAACCGGACCTCACTGGAAAATTGGACCTTTTTAGTTACATCCAGTGTCACTACTCCCTCCTACCCTGCTAATTTCAAGAACCGGGACATCCCCGTTGCTTAAAACAAAGCAATAGAGGAAAGCCTTTTCCCTGCTCTTCACTGGGACGGCTCGAGGGAGAACTCGTGGGTAATTTCCATTTATATCATTAACCACTGGCCACGAGTTTTGGGGCTCTGCTCTCACTCAGCATATTTATTTATATAGCATAGTTTATTTTATTTGAGATCAGCTACAAAAATTTTTAATTTATAAAGTTTAGTTTTGAAATATAAGTCAATAACAATAGGCTAAAACCAGAGCCAATGGGGAAAGTCTTTGCACGATGAGACCCCACCCCATTTTGGAGATTCTGCCCAATTTTGGAGTTCATATGCCAATTTTTAATGTCTTTGTGCTATATATAATTTTTTTTTGTGCACACAAAACATATATTCACATGATAAAAACACAATCTGTGAAACAATGAACTACTATAATCAATAATGTAACAATCAGTGAATCAAGCCGTTATATAATGATTTTGTCAGTATCAAGCAGCCAACGTTATCTGGTCACATTTTCAGTTGATTTAATCTAAGGCAAGTCTGGAAGTCAGTTGTGGCAATTATAAATAATTTGTAATATTATTTCTGAAATGGGATTTTTTGTTTGGATCAAAAATAGATTTTTTCAGTGTATATATTTATTTGTTAATTAATTAATTTATTTAATGGGGGCATTTGTTTAAATAGACTTTTTTTCTTGACAATTCAGCAATAGTTTAAAGTTTACATTACCAAATCAAAGAGGGACCACTCTTTGTGATGTTTCTTCATCATGAGTTATAGACAGAATGTATAAGCTCACCTGTTCCTTCAAAGTTTGATTGAACAATGCACAAATGTTCTTTGTAAAACAACATTGCAATTGTTTAAAAGCAACTTACATTAAGCAAACACTGATCTCCATGACATTATTTTAACCAATAAAACATCAATATCTGATTCTCTGTAATTCTTAATAACAGCAGGTGTTCATCACTAATGCACAATCATCATTTAATTAGTCACTGAATTATCTCATTAACTTTAACTCTTTAACTCTTTGAAAGTCCCACCTCTGCTCAACTGATTAAAAACTAGAACTCGACACTAGGATACAACTCGGATACAACACTGCTTGCTTGTGACTTGAAAGTCCCACCCCTGATAATATGTGACCCTGCACCACAAAACCAGTCATAAGGGTCTTTTTTTTTTTTTAAATTGAGGTTTATACATTATCTGAAAACTGAATGAATAAGCTTTTTTTTCTTTTTTTTTCTTTTTTTTTTTTTGACGGATCTGTTAAGATAGGACAATTTTGGCCATGATACAACAATTTGAAAATCTGGAATCTGAGGGTAAAAAAAAACAAAAAAACAATCAAAATATTGAGAAAATCACCTTTAAAGTTGTCCAAAATTAAGTTCTTAGCAATGCATATTACTACTCGGAAATTAAGTTTTGATATATTTGCATTAGAAAATGTACAAAATATCTTCATGGAACATGATCTTTACTTAATATCCTAAAGATTCTTGACATAAAAAAAAATATTTTTGGCTATTGCGACAAATATACCCGTGCTAATGAAGGTTTTGTGGTCCAGGGTCACATATCATAGAGCATTCAAATACAAAAAAGGTTCTGTTCTTTTTGTATAGATTTAGATTTTAATCTGCATATTTGGATTTTTATTGTGAATACAGGAAAAGAGAAGGAAACAATAAAAAAACATGATAAAATTAAAGACTAAAATGATAGTAGATAATGATGTAGATAGTCTTACCCTTCAGAAAACAGCAGACGATCTGTTTGAACTCTTTTAGATGGTGAAGGTCTTGCAGGTAATCAAGCAATTTGAGGCTGATTCAAAAAATAATAAACATTAAATAAGTAAGGGATAATTAACGGTTTGCTGTGCATTAAAAGAATGTAAAAGCACGATGTGGAGGTTAATAACCATAATATAATGATTATATTTTTTCAAATATTGTATTCTGTTTTTCTTAGAGTTGCATATATTAGCATAAATCTTAGCAGTAAATCATATATAATACTGAAGATTTGAAATATTACAAATCATATATATATAAAATATATATACTCATAAATACTCTTTAAATGGCTCTACTTACAACTTTCAACAGTCTGTCCTTCGGCTGATGCTGAGAAGCTGCAAACAACTACATCAGGAGCTTATTTATACTGAAGGCAACACCCTTTTTCTGAAGCTCATGTGATTTATGGGAAAACATTGGTACAAGTAACTGACTGTGACAAACACAACTCAGCATCTCTAAAGAGGATCTTTACAGTTTTTATGATGGCTAGCAAATGTCAATACTGAAACCACTTTTAAAAAAGTCTTTATGCAGTCTGCCTTACCAACATAAATATTGTTTAAATTTATGTAGTATATAGTTCACAGTTTACAAACAACAGTTTCATATATGTATATGTCCTCAAATAGTGAAATTTAAATGAGATAATTGACTAATTAAATGTTGATTGTGCATTAGTGATGAACACCCGCTGTTACTGAAAATTACAGAGGATCAGATGTTGCAGTTTTATTGGTTAAAATGATGCCACCATCATGGAGATCAGGGTTTGCTTTAGTTAGGCTCTTGACCTTTGAATTGTGTTAGATTTTTCTCTGCAACAATGCATGTGGTGTTGTAGAGCAGTGAGGTCAGTGAGGAGTTATTAGCTGTTTTTAGCTGTTTTTGTATTATGATGTATTAAAAATACACTGACGTGGTTTTCGCCTCAAAAATAGTCTTAATAGTCTTCTACTGAACGGAAGAGATAACTTTAATACAACGTCTGTGAGTTTCTTATGTCGTATTTACAGAAAATTTAGGTGTTAATTCAGTGGTGGATTAAGACTCTTTGGTGCCCCCCTCCCCCACTTCCACACACACACACACACTTTTTTACTGAGTTTATTAATATGAAATAATAAATTTCATATTAATGAATTGAAAAGTACTATAATAGAACTATAGTAAAAACCCTTACAAAATAAGGCTACCACCTTTTTCAGTGTACTCTGATCAATTATTTATAACTTGTGAACCCAAC